>VDFB02372311.1:0-72304 GCA_007258455.2 Sequoia sempervirens | reverse complement strand
TTTCTTTTTCTGGCCTGAACCAGGTAGTCTTGAGAAGATGGAGTGCTAGACCACTTTCCCACTGTACAAATTGTATGGCCCTTTGGGAATAGTGACTAGGCTCCATGAGTGTAAATATGGTAGGTTTTAGGAGTTGTGTGTGTACAGGAGCAGTGAGCAAATTCTTGCCCTAGGCGAGCCAGAAGGAGTCCGGCTAGGGAAGACAGGGAGTACATAACTCAAAATTTGCAGGGGTGTTTGAAACTCGTAGTTTTAGGTGGAGGTCTTACCTAGGTTAGGTAACTAGGAGGAAGCTCCATTAACATTTTAGGTTGGAGAAAGGCTTAGCAGATTGGAAACAGCCAGAGAAGGTTGGAAAACCCTAGATTTTGGCAAATTTTAAGTTGAGGCCTTGTACGGCTGATGAAGACTCAAGACCTTGAAAACCTTTGAGTGGTGGAAAAATGGACCAGGAACCCCAAGGGAAGTTTGGGTTGTGCTTTAGAAAGAATGGTGTTTAAGTCCATTTCCTCGAAGAAAGAGGCCTAATTGGGGCTCTTGGCTAGTAGCCCTTTTTAACCCTAAAAGAGGGTTTTGATGAAAGCGACCAGGAATTGGAGCAAGAAGGATAATCAAGAACCAAAAATTGATTTATTGCAATGTTTTAAAACACCTCCACACCCCTGCAAGTAAAAATGCAACTTTGGAGGTATGGTTAGTCTTTAGGGAAGACTAAAGGTTAAGGAAGAGTGAGAATTGTTGCACCAAAATAGACTTGGGTGGTTGAATGAATATGATAGTAGGGTTGGCCAGGAGAACTAGGGGTTCCTAACAAGAATTAGGGACTATAGGTTAAGGTGGTGGAGAAAAACACCAAAGGGGTTTGCCAAGGTGAGACCCATAGCATGGAATAGTGAGTGTTCCATCCAACCCTTCCCTATCAGATTGGTATCAGAGAAAGTTAAAGATTTGGGATAGAATATTGTATGTCAGACCTTGAATCCAGTGGTTCTACCATCATGGTGACAAATTTTGAATTGGCCAAGATGGTTGAAGAACAAGAGGAAGACAATAAGCTGTTAAAAGAAAGAATAAACCAACTTGAGAAAGCATTGAATAATGTGCAGTTGGAAGGAAGGGTACCAAAGAAAGAAGAGGTTGCAGAGGAAGACAAGATCCCTGAACCTGACCCTATTTTGGAAGAAGAGCCTTTCTTGAAGGCATTAAAGGCTTTAAGTGGAAAAGGACTTGAAGGCATACCACTGTTTAGTGGAAAAATAGAAGCTGATGTAGTCATGGATTGGATAGAGGGAATGGAAAACCATTTTGAATGTGATGGAGTCACTGAAGCATAGAAGGTAAAGGTGGCCAAATCAAGACTAAGAGGTTCTGCCTTGACATGGTGGAAATTCATTCAGACAGAGAGGGAAAAGGAAGGAAAACAACCTATTTCAACTTGGAAAGGAATGGTTGCCAAATTGAGGGAAGCATACATGCCAGATGATTATGAGATTCAGTTACACAAGAAGAGACAAAGCCTAAGGTAGAGGGACCAAGATGTGAATACCTACACAGAGGAGTTCCAAAAACTTTGTATGAGGTCTAATGTTTCAAAAGATGAAAGTCTCAAGGTGGCTAGGTATCTTAATGGCTTGAAATGGAACATTCAAGAGGAGATGGCTCTTTTAAGTCCTAAGACAGTACATCAATGTTACCAATTAGCTATCAAGATTGAGGAAAGAAACAAGAGGAAAAAAGTCCAGGCTTCTAAGGGTAGAGGCAAAGGCAGAGATCAAAGAGATCAAAGAGGACAGTGAGGTGGCTACCAAGGTAGAGGCAATGACCAAAGAAACCAAGGAGAGTCTAAAATCACAGAGCATGGAGGAGAAACATCTTCTAGAGGAGGATATAATAGAGGTAGAGGACCTCAAGGAAGTTCAAATAGAGGAAGAGGAGTAGGCAAGAGAAATTCATACTTTGCAAACATGAAGTGCTACCATTATGGTCAAGTTGGACATCCTGCTTATAGGTGCCTGGAGAAAGCATCTTCATCAAGCAATGAGAAGAGAGTGACTTATACAAAAGAGGACACCATGAGTCCTAAGTCATCTGAGGTCAGTCACATTGAATCAGAAGTGGGGGAGAATCTGATGTTCAGTAGAGTTTTGATCAGATAGTTGGTCAAGGAAGAGCCAAAACAAAGAAGAGCTCTATTTAGAGTAAGGTGCAAGATACTTGGTAAAGTATGCAAGGTCATAGTAGATTCAGGTTCAACATACAATATTATCTCAGAGGAGGTAGTAATGAAACTAAAATTGGAGAAGATACCCCACACTAACCCCTACAAGGTCACATGGATAAACAAAGGGAAAAGTTTTTTAGTGAATGAGCAAGTAACGGTGGAATTTTCCATTGGATGGTACAAGGACAAGCTAGTTTGTGATGTGTTACCCATGGATTCCTACCATCTACTATTGGGCAGACCATGGCAATATGATAGAGGTGCCATATATGATAGGAAAGAGAACACCATCTCATTTAAGAAGGATGGGAAGACTTTCAAGTTGCAGTCACTATCAGAAGAAGAAGAGGGACAGTCAAAGACACCAAGTGTCATGTTGCATAGTGGGAAGGAGTTCCTTAACAACCTACATCAAGGGGGTGAAGGATATGTGGTTATGTTACAACCTAAAGAAGAAGACAAGGCTGAAAAGACAGTCATACCCAGAGTAGTCCTAAAGTTGTTGGATCAGTTTAAGGACATTGTAAGTGATGGTGCACCTGCAACTCTACCACCAAAGAGAGCCATAAGTCATCAAATTGACTTAATACCTGGAGCCTCATTGCCTAACAAGGAAACTTATAAGCTTACACTAGATCATAATCTAGAGGTAGCTAGGCAAGTGCAAGAGTTGTTGGATCAAGGATTGATTCAAAAGAGCATCAGCCTATGTGTAGTACCAGTGGTCTTAGCAACCAAGAAGGGAGGTAAATGGAGATTATGCACTGATTCTAGAGCAATAAAGAGGATCACCATTAGGTATAGGTTCCCTATTCCTAGAATTGAAGACTTAATGGATTGTCTTGGAGGAGCTCAATACTACACAAAGTTGGATCTCAAGAGTGGATACCATCAGATCAGAATTAAGGATGGTGATGAGTGGAAGAAAACATTTAAGACAAATGATGGGTTATATGAATGGAGAGTGATGCCATTTGGTCTCTCCAATGCCCCTAGCACATTCATGAGGCTCATTAATGAAGTACTTAAAGACTTTACAGGGATATTTGTGGTAGTGTATCTTGATGACATCCTCATATTCAAGAAGATAGCAGAAGAGCATTTAAAACATGTGGAGTTGGTTCTTAGAAGGTTGCAAGAGGAGAAGCTGGCAATCAATCTAGAGAAGTGTGAGTTTTTTAAGCAAGAGCTTGTATATTTGGGTTTTGTAGTGTCCAAAGGATCATTAAAGATGGATCCAAGCAAGGTGGAAGCTATTCAACTAGCCTACACCAACCACAGGGACTGAGGTAAGAAGTTTCCATGGTTTGGCTCAATTTTATAGGAAATTCATAAGGAAATTTAGTGGTATATGTGCACCAGCCCTAGATACAATCATGGGTGGTTTAAAAACTAAGTTTGTGTGGACTCAAGAAGCTGAGAAAGGGTTTGAGAAACTGAAACAAGAGGTGGAAACTCAACCAATTCTCTTATTACCTAGTTTTGATAAATTGTTCATTGTTGAATGTGATGCAAGTGGAGTGGTAGTAGGAGGAGTGCTAAGTCAAGAGGGTAGGCTTATAGCCTTCTTTAGTGAGAAGCTCAATGAAGCAAAGAAGAGGTATTCAACTTATGACTTAGAAATTTATGCTTTAGTTCAGTCACTTAGGAAGTGGAGGCATTACCTTCTACCTAAGGAATTTGTAGTCTTTACTGACAATCAGGAACTTAGCTTTATCAAAACTCAAGAGAAGTTGAGTAATAGGCATTTGAAATGGATGGAATACATCCAAGCTTTTACCTTCACCATCAAGCACAAGAAGGTACAGCTAAACAAAGTAGCAGATGCATTGAGCAGAAGGTTGTTGATAGTGTAGGAGATACAAGTGAAGAGCATAGGGATTGATAGTTTCAAAGATCTCTATGGGGAAGATGAAGACTTTTCAGAGGCCTACAAGGTATGTTTAGATTTTGAGAATCATTTTCATAGCCAATATTCTGAGTATACTTTGCAAAGTGGTTTGTTGTTTAAAGGAAATAAATTATGTGTTCCAAGAGGGTCAATGAGGGAAAATATCATTCAAGAAAAGCATAATGGAAGTATTAGTGGACATTTTGGCATCAACAAGACTTTAGAACTAGTGCAAAGATTCTATTACTGGCCTAAGTTGGCAAGAGATGTTAGAAAGTATGTGGAACAATGTGTTGTGTGTATGAAAGCTAAGGGAGGAGCTAGTAATGCTGGTCTATATCAACCCCTACCCATTCCTAATAGACCATGGGAGTGTGTAAGCATGGATTTTGTGGTAGGACTTCCTAAGACCAAGACTGGTTTTGACAGTGTCTATGTAGTGGTAGATAGATTTAGCAAAATGAGTAATTTTATTCCCTACAAAACTACTCATGATGCTAGCTACATAGCTCATCTTTTCTTCAAGGAAGTGGTAAGGATCCATGGACTACCTTTTAGTATTGTTTCTGACAGAGATGTGAAGTTCATGAGTCACTTTTGGAAGACTCTATGGAGTAGATTGGGTACCAATCTTTCATTTGGATCAGCTTACCATCCTTAGATCGATGGTCAAATAGAGGTGGTTAATGGGGTGCTAGGTAATCTTCTAAGGTGCCTAACTAAGGAATATGGACAAACATGGGATATGGTTATCTCACAAGCTGAGTATGCTTATAATGATAGTGTGAACCAGACCATAGGGAAGAGTCCTTTTGAGATTATGTATGGGATGCACCCAAGAGGAATATGTGAACTCAGAGATCTTGGAGCTATGGAACATAGAAGTGGACATGCAGAAGACTTTAGTCAGACCATGAAAGAGATTCAGGAGTAGGTGAAGAAGACAGTCACCAGGGCTACACAAAAGTTGAAGGAGAAGGTAGATTTGTCAAGAAAGGATGTGCAATTTGTAGTAGGAGACTATGTCATGGTCCACCTTAACAAGTCAAGGTTGCAGAAGGGAATGTCAACCAAGTTGCAAATGAAAAGAGTAGGACCCTGCAAGATATTAGTTAAGTATGGTAAAAATGCATACAAGTTAGAGTTACCTACCAGTTTAGGAATCTCACTAGTTTTCAATGTAGCTGACTTGATCAAGTACAAGGGGTCAGTCAATGTTGTGGATCAGAATAGTAAGGATCTTTTCAAGGACATCAACAATATATCCTTACCTAATCAAGACAAGCCTCAGGCAGAGAAGATCTTGGAGTCAAGAGTGAAGAAGGCTACAAGACACAAGGTATACATGGAGCACCTTATCAAGTGGAAGAACAAGCATGAATCAAAAGCTACATGGGTACAAGAAGATAAATTCAAGAAGTTTGGTATTGATCTGACATTGCTCTCTCCTTCCATTCCTTAGTGTTTGTGTAGGGAGGGGGAGAATGGTGCAGGAGCACCTAGGAAACAAACCTAGGAAGTAGTCTAGTTTGAATTTTGTTTGGGTAGGTTATTTTGAAGGTCATGTTGACCATTTTGTTAGCATTGGAGGATTATGAATAAGTGTTGATCTATTGTGACCAGTGGAATTAGAAGTGGAAAGAATGGATGGGTTTTGAAGCTCATTCTTGTTTAGGTTGCTAACATTGGAAAAAGATAGAAAATACAGTAGATTTTGGAAATATTGGCCATTAGGTCATGAAGAAGTCTGACCAAAGAAGATAACTAATTGAGGAGCCTTATTTAAGGTGGGCCTCAACCTGTAAATAGGGTTAGAAGGATTGATATTGTGGAAACATTTCGTGAGTTGAAATAAAATAGTGTTCTTGAAGGTTATTTCTAATTTTTGTTTTATAACAAAGCTTTAGATGGATTGAAATAACTACTTTTCTGGAAGTAGAATGTAGTGTTGATAGAATACAAGCTTTGTGTGCCTTCTATTTGCCTTTGTGATTCGTTTTCATCATTTGTTTGTAAATAGTTTGATTTCTTTCTTTTTCTGGCCTGAACCAGGCAGTCTTGAGAAAATGGAGTGCTAGACCACTTTTCCACCATACAAATTGTACGAACCTTTGGGAATAGTGACTAGGCTCCATGAGTGTAAATATGGTATGTTTTAGGAGTTGTGTGTGTATAGGAGTAGTGAGCAAAGTCTTTCCCTAGGCGAGTCAGAAGGAGTCCGGCTAGGGAAGACAGGGAGTATAGAACTCAAAATTTGTAGGGGTGTTTGAAACTCATAGTTTTTCTTGTTTGAGAAGGTAGGTGGAGGTCTTACCTAGGTCAGGTAACTAGGAGGAAGCTCCATTAACATTTTAGGTTGGAGAAAGGCTTAGCAGATTGGAAACAGTCAGAGAAGGTTGGAAAACCCTAGATTTTGGCCAATTTCAAGTTGAGGCCTTGTACGGCTGATGAAGACTGAAGACCTTGAAAAAATTTGAGTGGTGGAAAAATGGACCAGGAACCCCAAGGAAAGTTTGGGTTGTGCTTTAGAAAGAATGGTGTTTAAGTCCATTTCCTCAGAGAAAGAGGCCTAATTGGGTCTCTTGGCTAGTAGCCCTTTTTAACCCTAAAAGAGGGTTTTGATGAAAGCGACCAGGAATTGGAGCAAGAAGGATAATCAAGAACCAAAAATTGATTGATTGCAATGTTTTAAAACACCTCCACACCCCTGCAAGTAAAAATGCAACTTTGGAGGTATGGTTAGTCTTTAGGGAAGACTAAAGGTTAAGGAAGAGTGAGAGTTGTTGCACCAAAATAGACTTGGGTGGTTGAATGGAGATGATAGTAGGGTTGGCCAGGAGAACTAGGGGTTCCTAACAAGAATTAGGGCCTATAGGTTAAGGTGGTGGAGAAAAACACCAAAGGGGTTTGCCAAGGTGAGACCCAGAGCATGGAATAGTGAGTGTTCCATCCAACCCTTCCCTATCAGTCAAGGGTTAAGGGTAGATGGTTAAGAGGGTAGAGGGGAGAGAGATGTGAGTGAGAGAGAGAGACTCGAGAGAGGGAGGGAGGGAGGGAGTGGGATATAGATAGAGGGTAGAGGTTTTAAGGGTAGAGGGGAGAGAGATAGAGGGAGTGAGTGAGAGAGAGATACCTGAGAGAGGGAGAGGGGGTAGGAGGGAGAGTCTTGAGAGAGAGATGGAGGGAGTGGAAGAGAGATAGAGGATATAGGGGTTTAAGGGTTTGAGGATTTAAGGGTTAGGGGGCTAAGGGTAGAGTGGAGAGACATAGGAGAGAGAGAGAGAGAGAGAGAGAGAGAGAGAGAGAGAGAGAGAGAGAGAAAGGGAGAGGAAGTTTTTATCTCAAGGGAACCTCGACGTTTCCTATGCTTTCATCATCATAAGAACATGAACCCCCTTCAGCAAGAAAAAATTTCACATGTTTACAAAATTTTCTTCTAATCTTTTGACCTCTAGTTGATTTCCCTCTTTTAGACATACTACATGTCTCGCTTTCCTCTTCTCTTCCTGAATTTCCCTTGCTCAAGGAAGATAGATCTGAAAAATACCTATTTGGTGGTACCTGCACTCATAAGGATGTTGGATGAAGTTCTTTCATGGTGATGTGATCCCAAGGTGACATTATGATTAATCTATCATTTCATCGCTAGAATTTCACAGGTTATAAGGTAATCAAGTCTTGATAGATTGCAAGTTATTGTTACTACCGTCCAAATGTGTCTATCACAAATCAAATCTACTTAACGTTTTAACTCCCAAACTTTGTAACAAGTGTTAAATGTGACTATGGTCCACCAGTTACACAACCAAGGCCTCAAATGTATTCTCTAATTGTAATCAAAGGACTTTTACTCTTCATTCAAGTAAATAAACTTGAAGGGAAACACCACCAAGTGGTTTATTGGACACCCTACATGACTAAAAATAGTAGAAAATTTACATTTAATTTCCATATGTCTAAGTGGTTAACGGGGAGGGAGTGTGTACTAGGCCTAGTTAAGTCATCATAAGTTTATGCTTTGGCAATAATTTTTTTAAGTCATCATAAATCTTCCTAAGTCTAATTTCTAGGAGACTTTTGGTATGTTTTAAGGTAGGATGATTGATGAAAGAGCCCAAAGAGCCTTTCTCCATGGTATCCAGGTACACATAGTAGTGGTCTTCTCTTATATGGTTGGACATGATTTAAAGAACTTAGCTAGGAATTATTCATTTAACCTAAGGTTTTCTCATAATGCCATCATTGGAAAAGTATGATCAAATTCTTCTATTATGAAGAATTGGTCTATGTGCCTCTAGTAATCACTATAAATGTTTGTAAGGATAAAATGACTAAAAGCATCAGGTAGGAGAGAATCAACTTTGATTTCTTCAAATATTATATTCCTCTATTCATAATTTTTAAGGGTTGTGTGTGGAGGAGGTTATCACTACCAAGAAGGGAGGAGACCTTTCCTTATGATGGAACTTCAAAATTTTGCTCTGTGTTCCATTTTTATCTTTCGTTATGTCTTTGGTCATCTATGGTGTTTGGGAAAAGCCTAAGGTTGGGGTTTTACCTTTGTCTTCATGTAAAACCCTAGTGTTTATCTTACACCTTGGGTGGGATCTTTTGGGCTGTTACTTTTTGCGGAGGGTTTTAAAACAACTTAAGCCCCATCTCTTCGTCTAGGTTGGGCCTCTTTTGATTTATCATTTTATTTCCTTCACTTGACTTTATTATTTCCTAAGTCTTGGATGGTCCCATGGTCCCTCATTTAAAAAACAACTTATGTCATTGTTTATCATCGACCTAGTGATGTCCCCTCATTGTTTAAATAAATGTTTTATATTTTGCATAGGGACAAGTTTGTGTGACCATAAATCAATTATCATTTGATCTCAGTCGTTCCTCACCATCCCGTGATAACCCCACCACACTATTTTGGTTGATCATGATATCACGGGCGAGTGCCACGTGTCTCATTTAATGAAGCCGAAAAGATGATAGAAATAATTTGATACATTTATCTAGTTTTAATACATTATGTAGCGGGTAACTAAAGCATTTATGAGATGCACGTGTTTCAATTCAACAGAGATGTTATAATCTCGGTAGGAAAGGTGCTTGATGGTTAATGACAAAGTTGGTGACTGTGTTGAATGAACATGATTACCAATGGTTGAGATCCATGGTTGCCTGCCATCCTGTCAGTTTGTTTTTATTGAGATCATGTCAGTTTGTTTTGAAGGCAGCCATTCGAGCATCTGGCCAAAGTGAAGGATCGACGACTAGTATTTGAATCTGCATCAAATGTGATTGCAAGGTTCTATTCTATAATTTCATATTTCTGTTTAGCCCTCCTAGAGAACTAAGTGTTGAAGAGAGCCAAGATACAAACACCAGAAATATGGCATATAGGTCATTTGTAGCAGACATTGAATTTTGATATACAGAGACTTAGATGCATGTATTTTGATGGAGTAAATGAAGATATCTAAGTTGCGGACTAAGATTTTGGAATCAACTGTTTGTTAAATTTATGTAGTTATTTGATTGTCTCTGTTCTAATGCTTCTCTATTGTTTAAATTGATATAACAAGTTTATACTCATTTTATCATTGTACATTTTCTATATATGTGTGATCTAGTTATTCGGTTCTCTAAAGTAGGGATTAAAATATTTTAATCAATCACAAAAATTGGGAAGTGTTACTTGGATTAATAAGAAGAATCACATAACTAGAATTTCCATTCTATCTCAAGAAGAGTTTGTCAATTATTCATTTGCACGTCTACACAAGTTGTAAACAATTTATGTGCCCGACAGTTTGAATTATTGCCATTATTGAAATCCACATTTGCAGATATTCATTAGACTCCATATACCCAATAAGGCACTGGTCTCCCCTTTTATTCTTTTATAATTTTCAGTATTCTTATTTATTTTACACTTACATTTACAAATACACATACATATGCATTTACTGTTTTCATTTATTTCTCATCTAGTTTAATAGTTTGATCGATTTCATATTATATGTGTTGAAGACTATAGAATTTCAATTACATTAATTTATGGATATGTTGTATCTATAACATAAAAAACCATATGCTATTTGCATTTACACTTGCATTTAGAAATACACATTTATATACATAGATATAGATTTCTTTAATGATATGTTGCATTTATTGTTCTAGAAGAGCATCCAGTAATTGCATTTACATTTACATTTAAAAATACACATACATAGATACATACATACATACATACATACATACATATATATATATATATATATCTCTGTGTGTGTATGTATATCATTTATATTTAGTGTTCAGAAACAACCCATTAGGTTTGCACATGGATAAAGATTCATAAAATTAGATCTCCCATACATATTTTGTTGAAACCTAGGCTTGAACCTCTTGTTTCACATACTTTTCTTCACAAAACTCTTGAGGACAATAGCTATACCTTCTTTATTTCTCATCCTATGCCCTATTCATGCATCCTACAATTACAACAGTATCCATGGGGCCTCTTACACAAGCTATAATAATCACAAAAAGTGTAAGAGCCCCTTTATATCATGTTTTGACTACAAAACCCTCAAAAATAGGGTAATCGGGTTGTATGCAAAGAAATGAAGCTTTCTAACTCAAATCAATGCATTAAGTCCTCAAATCAAATTCAAATCAAAGCTAACACATATCTTCACGACCTGGAATTGATTTCACATCAAAATATGGCTGCATGTGACTGTACAGTGCTGCATAACAGGAAAAATACAACTTTTTAAAAGAAAAACACAGATTTTTGAATGTCAATAGCTTGTATTTTAAATCCTCAACCATCAACAACCATTACAATGATAAATTTATGCCTTTTAAAGGAATTTACATGTCAACCACTAAACAACCACCTCTACAACTGACTTTTTAATCTTTTATGATCACATGAAACATAAAACACATTAATTTCAAGGTTGTTAACATCACTATTGAAATGTTTTAATTTTCTGACCTTTCCAACATTAAAAAGTACATTAAATTAATTATGTAATGGCATAAAAATTAAAAACATCATGAATTAATTATGTAATCACATAACTCAAATATAATTCTATCAAGAAATTAATATCACATAGATAATATAATTGCATAACTCATACATTTCAATGTCATTGATCTTCTTCTTCATCCAACTCTTTGTCTATATCATCTGATCCAGCTTTGACATTGTAAGGATTGGTCATATCATCATCATCATTGATATCAGTTTCGATAATGATATCATCCACACGGATATCATCTTCATGAACATTAACTCCTACATCATCATGATCTAGTTCCTCCTCTTTGAAATCTTTGTCAGGGACATCATCAACTAACTGTTGATCCTGATCATCATCTACATCATCTTCTAGTTCTTCGGTATCTTCTTCTTCCACCACATTATAATTTATAGCCCTTCCTCTTGGATCATGTCTAACAACAAATGACCAACCCAGTTTACCTGGAACCTCTGAGTAAAATACCTACTCACATTGGCTTGGAAGAACATAGGGCTCATTTCCAGCTCATTCGATTGACCTTGTATTAACCATGATAAATCCATTATCATGTTCAATAACAATTCTATCAGGATCATTTTCATTCAATCGTAGCTTGTACCATAGGACAATGAACATAATTAATCTGAAGGACTTAAAGTCACACTCAAGTATATCATCCAAAATCCCATAGTATCAATTTTTTGAGACTTCTGGATGTATGTCGCTTCTAGATGAAACATTAGTCACCTGAAAGATTACAGTTATACCAGAATCACAAGTTTTTTTCATGTAATCCAACATTTTGATTCAAAATTTATGAACATTGCACCACATAGCCTTATGGTGTTTCACCTGCAATATGTCAAACATGTAAAAATTATTGCAATATCGTCAGTTGATAAACATATTTATTCTTGGCTGAATGTATGCAAAGAAAACAATATCAACATATATATACATCAATATTATTGAAAATAGTTAAATAATATGGGAAATTAATATATTTATACGTACCTTTTTATCTCGTAAACCATATGCTAAATCATTTTCCCTTTGTGTAACATTGGAATCTCCATTACGATGAGCTTCTTTAACCAATGAAGCCACACCTTCCCATGTTAATGCGCGACCAGATTGTTGACATTATTCAATCCATACCATCATCCAATCAAGATTGTTTGCGATGTACAAATGTAGTGCATCCCACTCTCGACCAATTGTATAAAAAAAATTGAAATTCACAGATGGCTAAATACCACAGTATACAACTTTAATTTATATTGATGTATATTGAAGATTAAAAATTAAATAAGTACAATATACATAAAAACCATATGTAAAATATATTCCAATTAATCTCCATGACCATCTTATAATTACCTCTCACTTTCCTCAATCTACCTTTCCCCATCAGGTACTCCCCTTCGAATTTGTTAATGGAGTTGAGATCCCAAATGCGATCTACATGGATCTTTGCTGCAAACTTAGGAAGATATTCACTAATGTACACCATCGTCTGGTATACCATATAACCCTCCACCATAGAACCCTCAGGATGTGGTCTTTGTCTAACCAAAGCCTTCAAAAATTTCAAGTGCCTCTCAACCATCCACATTGACCTTGTGCGTATAGGTCCACACAATTCAATCTCCTCAAATTGGTGTATGAGGTAGTGTTCTTGTGCATTGAAAAATGTCGAAGGTAGACACTTTTTCATTTCACACATTAGAAGAGGATTTTTCTCTTCCAATAATTTATATCTTCTTTATGGATTTCTTTAGATGAAAGCCATCTACAAGTGATTCAAGGCGCAAATATATTAATGAGATTTAACAAAAATATATAGTATATTACATAACAAGTAGAACAAATAGAAATTATAAGATGTATACAACGAATTGAACAAATATCACTACTTACCTCATGTATTTTCCAAGATCATATATAACTTTCTTGACATTGTTGTCGAAGTTGTCTGGGAGAGATAGAGGTAGAACGTATTGCAACAATTATAAAATGATCTTTTCATTATTTTTCCAAAATTAGTAAACATAATACAATGAAAAGTACATGCACTATACAAGTGTATATAATATACCATAATAATTACCTTAATGAGGGTATGCCAATCATGCGTTTTCACCCCTGACATTGTTCACTCCCAATGAAAGCCTGAGATTACAAGGTTCTTCTTTAAAGTGTGGCCATTTTTCCTCCATGTCCCTAAATGTAGAACCATTTGTAGGCATTCAAAGAATGTCATCTCCACTTCTATTCCATGCATGGTAATCCATAAATTGCACTAAGCTTTCACACCTAAATAATCGTTGCATATGTGGAATAATGGGAATAGAATGAAGAAACTTGCGAGGTATCTTTTTTGTTAGTTGATCTGCTCGATATCTACTGATATGACATTCTGGGCATTCTGTTGCAAATTCATGTTGTTTATGATATATAATATGATCATTAGGACATGCATCTATTGCTTGATACTCCATTCCAATATCTTTCATAATTCTAGATAAATCTCATTATAAGCAAGGTAAAATATTTGATGGTGGTAACAAAAATTCACTAAGCAATCTACAACAAAAAATAATTTATTAATATAAAGAATATTAATGGTACATATTTCATCCTTTATTTACTAGTGATGAACTAACAACAATTAAAATAGATGAAAAAAGATGACATATATGACATACCTTAACATCCATGAAATTGCTATGTTTGATAAACCATTCATAACCTTCAATTTCAACAGGCAGAGAGAAGAGTTGTTTGGGAGCCTTCATAAAGGGGCTCATATGCCTTCTCAAGTATAGGTAAATCATGAACATCATCAAAGTCATCTCGATCATCATGATCAGCTCTTCCACTAAATGTGTCATGGATCAATGTATCTGTACCATCATCTTCAACTGTGTTTTCTGGCGCATGATCATCTTCCATAGGATCATTAACTTCATCTTCGATATTCACAGCTCCATGTTCGTCCGCTTGCAAAACCACATTCTCTGGGCCATGATAATCCATATCATGTGTCATAGGGTGCCCCACCTTTATAATAATGATAGACACAAATAAACCATGATCATGATCAAGTGATTATATATATATATATATAATGTTAAAATGATATAAACATTTACAAATTCAATCAATATAAAAACATATAATGAACAACTTACCAATGGATGATAATCATGTCCCCCTTCAACGTGACCATGCTGCCTACAATGTTTCATAGTTGTTGTGATTAAAAGTTGTTTCATCTTTAAGCCCTTGCAATTATTGCAAGGAAAATAACATTTCCCATCACCCTTTCTTTTCAATCTAGCCCACAATCTATCAAGTGTCTCTTCATTTTGTTCTGAACTAATATTATCTGACATGATTTTTCTTTACCAAGCTTGACTATTTAGACCTTAAAAAAATATCAAATTCACACTCCAATAATTTTTATTCATAGATAGGTAACAAAATATAATAATTCTTATATTTTACACCAAAAAAATTTGGCATGCAACCACCCTGCAAAAGAGAAGATAGTCTGAATTTAATGACCCCAAAAAACACTTTAAAATGCTAATTCCAAAACTTATTAAATTCTTATTTTACTATGATTTCCAACCGTTAGACTCCTAAAATTAGAATATTGAACTTGATCACAAACTTCCTAGAACGATGGAGGTAGCGAGCTAGTAAGAGAAAGTGACCCATTCCTAAGGAGCAGCAAGTTAGAATCATCATTGCTAATGTCAATATGGATTTATCCTTTTAGTTAAAGATGTAATGTGTCACTTCTTATGACGAGTTTATCCCTAGGAACCTCAACATTGAGAGAGCCCTAATCGCACAAGGAAGCACACACTAGTATAATTTGGAAAATAAATGATTAGGTGACTAAAACCTTTAGTCACAACAACTAAAAATGACTAAATTTTGCCCATTTTTTACAACTCAGCTATAAATGAGTAAATAAATTACTAGTTTGGTCATTGATTAAAAATTATTTAGTCACACAAATAAAAATGACTAAATAGTTAGTCATTTATTTAGTCACAATCCATTTGAATAAATCATTTAAGGAATCAAGATTATAGCTTGCCAAAATACTCTAAAACTTTAATAAACATACCCTAAAACTTTTGTCAAAATCTTATTTTCAGGCCTAGCCCACCAGAATCAAGTTTTCATTTTAATAAACATACTCTAAAACCTTTGTCAAAACATTATTTTCAAGCATAGACCACCAAAATGGAGAAGTGTTTCAGTAAAGAATGACAGAGAATGGTGATGAGATGTGCGTGAAAGGAGGCATAGGATTCATTGCTGTTTATCTCGTTCCTGCTCTGCTCAACAAATCTTACAGTGTTCTCGCTACTATTTGTAATCTAGATATTACTTGACATATATTTGCATAATCTCAAATTCCTTAAGAGGATTTTGAAGTATCAATGTATCCTATATAGGGTTTAGAATTATTTCTTTTAATTAAAAAAATAAATAAATGATGTATTTCCTTGTAATTAGATAATGTGGAGATCTCCTAAATCTGCCCCAACACACTATCCTCTTTGTACTGTATTCATTACTCCAGCTACTAGGGTTTTGCATGTGACATCTTTAATATCTTCATGACTGTGGCTTTTAAATAGATCTCAGTCTTTGCTTTAATCCTTTTCATGGTAACCCTTGAGTTCCATAATCCACCTTCAATCTCTTCTAAGAATGTTGTCTTAAGCTAGAATACATAGTATGCATATAAAGCAAGTCCTTCATACCCGCCATTGTTCCAAACCACCACTTATTGCCTTGCTTAAAATGTTGCCTCCATAAGCACAATAGCATGTTTTAAAATCATGGTTTCTAGTGATTGCCCATTAAGGTCACCACTTTCATCAAGATACAATGAGATTTTTGTCTTCAAACTCAAGGAATTATGCAAGATAACATTGTGAATTGTTTGTTGTGTACGATTTGATTTTCTTGCATATTTACTGCTTTGCTAACTTCCTTTAAGATTGGGTATTGCACCCTCAGCTACAATCTCAAACAACTCACTTGCTATCACTTGAAGATTCCTTTCACGAGTATCCTTTTATAAAATTAAACTATGCCCTATAGACTTCCTACTTACTATAGGGGACTTATTGTTTCATGGTATTGTAGATCTTAAGATCCTTCAACCTTATTGACACTACTTCACAGTCCACAAGGTATTATTCACTATTCTCACATATTTGATGAGTCTCAAAACACTGCTCTCAAACATGCAATCCACTACCTCTATTATACAATGGCTAAGAAGAAACATCAAACCTATGATTACCATTGCTACTTTATTTGGACAGTCATTCCCTGATTACATTTTCCTTATCTAACACTACCAAAAGCATTTGAAAAACCCTTAAGGTCAGTAAGGGGGTAAGGAAACTCACTGTTAAAATCTCCACTTTATTATGCAAGGTTTGAGCTTTATTATCTTGTCACTGCTCAGCCTCTTTTTGATTGTCACATCTCAAGTGACTGTTATTCTTCTTACCGTAGATTGCATTTACAAATGTCACTAAGCTACAAAGTGTGCTTGTTATTGGCTACAATCTTTAGATTGCAATATTTTGTTAGTAGCTACAATGCCTCAATATTTTTGGTATTGCAACCTCACTAATCTGCTAGAGTTATTATTTATGTTTCTACGGAGGCCTAGGGTTTTTACCCTAATCATTCTCTTACCAATGCTTTTGTTGGTATTAAAAAAAAACCTTAAATCTTAGGTCAGAAAATTAGTTGTCTTGATAGGGTTGTGGTATGATATTGGATTGTATCCTAGATTGTGTGGGAAGCTTGTGTTTGATCATTAAGGTATGTAAAACTGATCAGGGAAATGTATCCTAAATAGCATGGGTCTTGCTTTAATACTTTCCATAATGGTTATTAGCATATCACATTATTATAGTTTACAGTAACCCAAGATTGCATTCAAGTATGTAACAAACTTAGTTTGTAGTTTAAGCTATACACTTTTACGTAACATTCATAAGGTTTAGAAAATATTGATCACTCTCTAGAATATCCCATTAAACATGGGTTGTTCTTGAATGCACTACATAATTGATATAACACAACCACTCTGCATATCAACTAGAGTTATAGGCTCTTTATTGCAGCAAGAGGTAATCACTCTTGGATCATGCTATAATTACATCGTAACCTGTTAAACTTGAGACAACCTGAATGCACCCAATGATGATTGACACCTACATTATACAACATGAATTAACTACATTATATGAGTGCCTCCATTTCTATCACAACATAGCCACATTAAACTTGGGTCACACATGAATGCATCATGTATTTGTTATAGCACAACTATGCCACATGACCAATAGAGTTATGGATCACATAATTATAGTCACAAGAATCTGTTCCTTGGTTGTGATCTTATGGTGATTCCACACAACAAAATATGAACAAAAAATTCTCAAAACCATAAACCTCTAAAAATGAAATTTGATGAGATGTTGCTTTAAAATATGATTTTCAAACCTAGAACTACAAATCTGACTTCACAACTAAATTTTGGAAAAGGACAATAACTACCCTCAACTTGGCGATATCTTCTTGAATTTTTTCTAATTTTTCCCAAGAAAATCATCCTTAGTTCTCCAAAAACTATCTCAAGTAGAGAAAATTCACAAGTATAGAAAAACATTGTCGCAAAAAATTAGCGAACTCACTTTTCTTTATGTTGGCCACAATTTGATTTTTTTCTTATTTTTCATGTTTGTCAAAATTTTGACGAAATTGCTAGTCGAAATTTCAACGAAACCCAGGTTTGTCAAAATTTCAATGAACGTCGGGGATAAACTTTTTTAAAATTGAAAATTACACATCAAATTTTACAAGCACCCAACAATACATCAAATTATTCATATTTTGTCAGAAAATTTTTGTCAGATTTTGTAGTCAAATGAGTTAGTGTACCCTTACATCACCCACAGTTGATCGATTGGCATCAACAACATAACACACATGTTGTGGACCTATTCTAGAACAATGATGCTATTGCGGAGTTCATAGGAATTCAATAAGATATCCATCAAGGAGATCATGAGGCTAGTTTTTTCATAGAACTAGAACAATGAGTATACTTTGGAGGGGAGATTGCATTCTCCAAGTTCAAAATTGAAATGAAAAATGAAAAAATAAAAATGATACCCCTTAGAGAAAACCACAAAGTGGCTCTATCAGATCATGAAAAAGAAAAAACAAAGGATGTCTCTGAGGGTGAAAACCTCCTTGAGGCACTTGAAGATGGAGGATTCAATCTCCCCATTATAGAGTATCAAGAATAATCATCAAAATTTGTTGAAGGTTTTTAACCTATCAATGTAGGAACCACAAAGGCACCTAAAGTAAAATATCATCTAGCTTCCTTAGATCCTAAGGAAAAGGTCAATTTCACCACATTCATCAACGAATGTAAGGTCGAATTTTCTTGGACATATGTAGATATTCCTAGGATAGATACATCATCAGTGGTACACCATCTAATGATATTCTCTACATCAAAACCAGTTAAGCAAAAGATTCACAAGATGCACCCATAGATACCACTATTAGTCAAGGTAGAGCTTCAAAAACTATTTGAAGTGGGATTCATCAAACCTATAGACTATCCTAAGTGGGTATCCAACCTCATACCAGTATCAAAACCCACTGGGGGCATATAGATATGTACAAACTTTAGGGATATTAACAAAGAATGTCCTAAGGATGAATCCCCCCTTCCCAACATCAACATAATAGTGGATCTAACTAGTGGTCATGAGATGCTTTCAATAATGGATGGATTTTCCAAGTACAATCAGATAAAGATAGCCCCTAAAGATCAACACAAAATGGATTTTACTTGTGCTTGGGGAACTTTTTACTAGAACACCATGCCATTTGGCTTGAAGAATACAAGGGCCACATATCAAAGAGAGATGACTACCATTTTACATGACATGTTGCACATCACCATGGAGGATTATGTAGATCATATATTGGCTAAATGAGTCACAAGACATGAACACCTGGATTAATAAGCTAGGATATTTGATAAACTAGAAGAATATAACTTGTGTCTAAATCCAAAGAAATGTGTGTTCAACGTAACATCTAGGAAACTCTTGGGCTACATTGTATCCAAAAGAGGTATCAAGGTGGATCCCACTAAGGTCAAGGTTATCCTAGAAATTCCTCCCCCAAGAACATTAAAATAGTTGCATAGTCTACAAGGTAAGCTTTAGTCTATCAAACGGTTTATTGCACAACTAGTGGATAAATGTCATCAATTCACACACCTCCTCCATAAAGATGTAACATTCAAATGAGACAAAATGTGTGATCAATATTTTCAATAGGTAAAGGATTATTTTTCTCACTCCCCTAGTATTGATGCCTCCAATTCAAGATAAAGAAATGATTCTATATGTGTCCACAACAACAACTTTGGGATCTTTATTGGTACAACTTGATGACTAGAATAAAGAATGAGTAGTTTACTACATTAGCCATACTCGGGTTGGCTATGAGTTGAATTATACACCCATTGAATAAGCATGTTTATCAATTGTCTTTGCAGCACAAAAACTTAGGAATTACATGTTAAATAGACAAATCAAGTTGATATCTAAGATAGACCCCTTGAAATATCTCTTGGAAAAGGTAGCTCTTATAAGAAGAATCACTAAGTGGGTCATGATACTTAGCGAATTCAACATAGAATATGTCGTCAAAAAAGCCATCAAGGGATAGGTGATAGTAGATCAATTAGCAAAAGCACCAATTGAAGATCATCAACCACTCATAGTAGAATTTCCAGATGAGAGCATCCTTCTAACAACTTAGTCAACTTGTTGGACCATGTACTTCAATGAATCCCACACTCAACATGGCTTACACTCAACATGGCTTAGGGGCCAGTATCCTATTTCTCACACCACAAGGAGACAATATACCAAAAGCATACAAGATTTCATTCCCTTGTAGAAACAATATAGTTGAGTATGAAGCATTGATCACTGGGCAGAAAATGGTCATGGAATAGAAAATTAAGGAACTACAAGTCTATGGTGACTCCCAGTTGGTCATAAGGTAGGTTAATGACGAATACTAGAATAAAGATGACAATATCATTCCATATAAAAGGATGGTGGATAGATTCAAACAATAATTCTTGGTCATCATCTTTCAACAAATCCCAAGGGTTAACAATAAATAAAATTATGTTATGGCTACTATCGGTTCACTCATTGACATACCTGAGAACATTCCTAGATACGAATTCCTGGTTGTACAATTGCTTATACCAACATTCAAAATCTTTGAATCCAAACTAGTGTGTGATGTTGTTGGTCCTGACTCACCTTGGTATGAGGACACATTTTCCTATATCCAACATGGAATTATACCACCCCACCTAATGACTGATCAAAAGAAAACCTTCATCCACTGAACTTCCTGATTTACTATCCTAGGAGATACCTTATACTGCCAAAGCCTCGATGGTACGTTACTCCAATTTATTAATGTGGAAGAAGCATAAAATTCCTTAAAAGAGGTACATAAAGGTGTTTTTGGATCTCACTCTAGTGGACCTAACCTAGTTTAGAAGATATTTCAAATAGGGTACTACTGGCCATCACTATAGCAAGAAGCAATTTATTTTTCTTAGAGGTATCATCAATTCCAACAACATGGAGATCTTGTGCACATACCTACACAATATTTGAGTCCTATCATTACTCCATGGACCTTCTCTTAGTGTGGATTGGACCTAATAGGAAAGATATCACCAACCTCATCCAATGGGCACAAATTCATTACCACTGCTACAGAGTACTTTACAAAGTGGATAGAGGCTATTCCTATAACCTATATCACAGGGAAACAAATAGCTAAGTTCATTCTTAACTATTTAATTTTTTGATATGGTATCCCACAAACTATCATAACAGATAATAGAACTCCATTTAAGAAGCAATATGTCCACAAGCTCTGCTCAAGATTCTCTATACAACACCGCTTTTCAACCCCATATTATCCCTAAGGAAATAGCCAGGCTAAAGCATCCACTAAGACCATCCTAAAAATCCTAAAGAAAATTATTAAGGATGTTGGTTGTGACTAACATCTACAACTAAACCCAACCTTATGGGCTTATAAAAATAACACCCACACACCTATAGGTGTCATTCCTTTTTCCTTGGTCTATGAATCCAAAGCAATACTACCTATAGAGGTTGAAATCACATCCTTGAGAGTGTCATTGAGGGATCTTGTTAGAATTGAAGAGTATTGGGTATCCAGACTCAATGAGCTTGGAATCCTAGATGAAAGATACTTGAGCACATTGTACCATCTAAATGCCTATCAAAATTGGCTCAAGTGAAGCTACAATAAGAAAATAAAAAATAGGAACTTTCAGGTTGATGACTTGGTCCTAAAAGAAAATCAAAAGATCTAGCTAAATCAAGATGAGAAAGGTATGTTTGAGCCAAATTTTCTAGATCCCTACATCATTACAACAAGCTATGGCTCTAGAGCATATCAGTTGGCTAAGCCAGAAGGAGAAACTCTAGCGCAACCTCTCAATAGTAGTCATCTCAAGAAGTTCTACACACCTAAGTGTATTAGAATATCCCAAGCAAAAGGGAAAAGATCTAAAATCAAGAAAATAGTAAAGAGAAATTAAACATACTTTCAGTGAAAACCACCTTGTGGTGCTTCTAGGACTGGTACCATAGTGAAAACCTGGTAAATAGACACCACGTTTGAATAAGACCTGCATCCTAATCTATCAGTGCTATCTATCTACTATCATATTCATTCCATCCATCACCATAATAAAAAGTGTACCCAACCATGGCTTGATAACTAATCATGTGTTGACCCTAGCTACACCATCTCTATCCACCATCCATCTTATCCATCTATACCTAATAAATGTAACCCTTTCCCAAACTAGGGGTAAACCTCCTAAACTGGTAGTGGATTAGAACCTTGTTCATCCCATCACTTGCAAATAAATATCAAAACAAAATTAAAAAAATTCAAAAAAACCATCAAAATCCAAAACAAAGTCGTAAAACACAAAATCCCAAAAAATTGTAGGTCACTGGTGTATGCAAATACCCAAGGTTGCTTGGACTGTCTCGTGGAAGACTTTCCACTGTCTCCCACCTGGAACCTGACTCCAATGGGTTCCTCTTGAGCTTGTAGGTTGACCAAAAACCCTGCTCCAACTCTTCTCAAAGAGTTCTTACCTTGTGCTTACCCTAGGTAGCTTAACACCTTCTTGCAACTTGTTCAATCTTGCTTGGACTTAGAAGGATCTAAGTGCCATATTCTTCAAGCTATTATAAATACTTGTAGGGGAGTTGTAGATACTATCTCCATGCTGTTTGTATCCACAAGGATCCATCTTGCTTGGTGCTCAACCCTCAAACTACCCGATTTCATAAAATTGCCTAGGTGAGGCCTAAATCCTACTAGCCCTTACCAGTCCATTTTTGGCCTTTTACTCTCAAACTTACCACACAACCTATCAAACAAAATGTATTTTCAGACACCCTTTTCAGGGTTTTAAATCTTGCAACAGGTCTCTAGCTGCTAACTATTCCGTACAGGTGGTTCCCACACCTTCTGAGAGGAGGCCTAATTGCCCTAAAAACTAGGGTTTCACTGTCCTCTCACCTGTTTCTCACTCAAGAGGATTATTCAAGCATCTAATCCCTTTAACCTGTCAAAGTATGACAAAAACCACCCTGATACCGTACTGGTACCGTACTGTACCTTCTTCCCCTGCCCAAGTTCCTTAAACTTTACTCCCAAATCCCCAACCGGGTCATGAAGCTCACCTAGGGTTTGGGTATAAAATTCTCTTCTCCATGCTCTATATTTCCTACCACCAAATACCTACAAATTTCTGACTCCACTCCCATATTTCACCAGTCTCAGGGGAGTCCCGTGATCAGTGACTATGGAGGAGTCATTCCAAACATGACTGTCCAAAACTTGTAATTACAAAGTTTCCTAAATCCTAATCTATGGAATTAAATCTACAAACTATCCTAAGTAACCCTACATCGAATGAAGATGACTAAATACTATGCTACAAATTCCAATACAAAGAAATAATAGTATTTACAAGATATTTTTTTTCACTGTCTCTAAAACTCACGGGCAGGTACAGGGAAACACAGAAATCTGCCACAACAAAGATAAAAACCTATGTAAACTATTCTATGGAACCTAAATAACGATGAGTACTATTCCAAAACTATTCTATGAACACCAAAAATGAAGATTCAACTTTATTTACACGCATTTTATCTCCACTATTTAAAAAAACACGGGTTTTCAAGCAAAACACAGAAAAATACAAAGTTCTGAAAAACACACTGAGTTTTCAGAAAACATAGAAAATACAGAAAAATCAAAGCTATTTTCTATTCACCGCCAAACTTCTTTTACAACCATGCTAACTAACTCTTCTACGAACCATTTCCTCCATTTGGAATGCCATTTCCACCATTCAAGGGCAGTGGCTCGTGGATTTTTTGCTGATTTCAAGGGATTCTCCATAACAAGTAAAGTGCATGCAACTACCAGTTCTTCATGCAATCATCCAACTCTGCCATTATCCTTCATTTTAGGAACATTATCTCTTCAAGCTTGAACCAATATCTCCTTAACTTCCCATGGAATCTCCAAACAATGAGGATAGCACACAAAAGCATTAAATTTTACCAAATGCTTTCCAAAGCAAAATTTAACAACTTAGACAACCTAATGACAAAGATGATGTTAATCCTAGTGATGAACTCATCTCACACAATAATAAGACCATCTAAATCAAACAACTAAAACCCTTGACTTGGCTAAAGTCAGTACAAGCCAAAATTTTGCAAATCAAAATGGAGGTCAGCCTAGGTGCTCCTGCACCATCCTCCCTAAAATAGAAAATTCAATCCATCCTTGGATTGAGCAAGTTAGGATCTATTCCCAACTTCTTAAACTCTACCTCCTTGATCCATACTACATCAACTTCAAGTTGTCCTTGCCTTTGTATCAGATTTTCCTTGTACTCTTTGGTTCTTGTTCTTTTGTAGACCCTGGTATCTAAGATCTTATCAGCTTGTTTGACTGTAGCAGGGGGTAGTTTGAGTTCTTCCACATCTTGGATGACTTCTTGGATGGTCTAATCCATGTTTGGTGGTGGTCCTCTGTAATGGACTAAGTCTGCAACATTGAAAACAGGGGACAGTCCACTGTCATCAGGCAATTGTACTTTGAAAGCATTGTTGCCATACTTCTCCAAGATAGGACAGGGACCTATCCTCTTCATTTGTAGCTTGTGAGGAACTCCTTTCTGCAACCTAGCCTTGTTCAAATACACCATGACTAAGTCTCCAACATTAAACTGAACCTCTCTCCTATGCTCATCCACCTTAACCTTATGCTTCCTGGTATTTTCTGCAAAGGTTTTTCTGACTGTGTCATGAATTTCCTACATTGCATAAGCAAAATCATCCGCATAACCACTTCCCTTAACTCCATCCTTCAGCTCTCTCAGCTCATAGACACCCCTGGGATGTAAACCATACACAATTTCAAAGGGACTCTTCCCTGTTGACCTATTCACTGTATCATTATATGCATATTCAGCCTGCCCAATAATCTGATCCCATTGTTGACCATACTCCTTGGTCAAGCATCTTAGAAGGTTTCCAAGTGTTCTATTCACAACTTCGGTCTGACCATCAGTTTGGGGATGGTATGCAGATCCAAAGGATAGATTGGTGCCCATTCTTTGCCAAAGAGTCTTCCAAAAATGACTCATAAACTTGGTATCTCTGTCTGAGACAATGCTGATTGGTAAACCATGGATTCTAACTATTTATTTGAAGAAAAGAGAGGCTATTTGACTAGCATCATTGGTTGTTTTGCAGGGTATAAAGTGAGCCATTTTGCTGAATCTATCAACCACAACATACACACTATCCATACCTTGCCTTGTCTTGGGTAAACCAACTACAAAGTCCATGCTTAAGCATTCCCATGGCCTAGAAGGGATTGGCAGTGGCTGGTATAAGCCTGCATTTGAAGAAGTGCCTTTTGCTTTTTGACACACTACACAACTCTCTACATATTTTCTGACATCTAGGTTCATCTTAGGCCAAAAATAAAACCTTTGGACAAGCTCTTGAGTTTTGGTGATCCCAAAATGACCACTCAATGCACCATTATGCTTCTCTTGAATTAAGTTCTCCCTAATAGAACCTCTAGGAACACAAAGCTAATTCCCTTTAAACAACAAATCACTTTGCAAGGTGTATTTAGCATACTTACTATGGAAATGGTTCTTAAACTCAAGGCATACCTTATAAATTTCTGCAAAGTCTTCATCATCTACATATAGATCCTTGAAGTGATCTATTCCCATGCTCTTCAATTGGATTTCTTGAATGGTAAGAACCCTCCTGCTCAATGCATCAGCAACTTTATTGAGAGTTCCTTTCTTATGCTTGATGTTGAAGGTGTAGGCTTGCAAGTACTCCACCCATTTCATGTGCCTGTGACTCAAATTCTCTTGTGAATTTAGAAAACTGAGTGCTTGATTGTCTGAGTACACAATGAATTCCTTGGGAAGCAAATAGTGCCTCCACTTCCTTAGTGCTTGGACCAATGCATACATTTCCAGATCATAAGAAGAGTACTTCTTCTTGGCTTCACTTAGCTTCTTAGAATGAAAAGCCACTGGTCTGCCCTCTTGACTGAGAACAGCTCCAATTGCTACATTACTGGCATCACATTCAATGGTGAATAGTTTCTCAAAGCTTGGCAACACTAAAATAAGTTGGGTAGCTATCTTTTCCTTCAGCAACTCAAAACTCTTGTTAGCTTGCTCATTCCATACAAACTTAGTTTTCATGCCTCCTTTAATGGTATCCAACATAGGAGCACAAATTGCACTAAACTGTTTGAATAATTTCCTATAATACTGAGCAAGACCATGGAAGCTTCTTACCTCTGTTGCTGTCTTGGGAGTAGGCCAATTAAGAATGGCTTCTACCTTGCTGCTGTCCATCTTGAAGTTGCCATGTGATAGCACAAAACCAAGGTACACCAGCTCTATTTTGATGAACTCACACTTTTCCAGATTAATCTTCAGTTTCTCCTCCTGTAGCTTCTTGAAAATCAGCTCAATATGTTGGAGGTGCTCTTCTCTAGTTCTGCTATATATTAGTATATCATCAAGATACACTACTACAAACTTGCCAATGTAGTCCTGGAGAATTTCATTCATAAGTCTCATGAATGTGGAGGGGGCATTAGACAAGCCAAATGGCATAATTGGCCACTCATAAAGACCCTTATTGGTTTTGAAGGCTGTTTTCCACTCATCACCCTCATGTATTCTAATTTGGTGGTAACCACTCTTTAAATCTATCTTGGTATAGTAGCTAGCTCCACCTAGACAATCCATGAGATCCTCAATCCTAGGGATGGGAAACCTATACCTAATGGTTATCTTGTTTATTTCCCTAGAATCAGTGCACAGCCTCCATTCTCCTCCTTTCTTAGGTGCTAAGATAGTGGGTACTACACAAGGACTAATGCTTTTCCTAATAAGACCTTGGGCAAGAAGTTCTTGAATCTGCCTAGCTATTTCCTCATTTTGCTGAGGTGTCATCTTGTAGGCTGCTTTGTTTGGAAGGGTAGCTCCTGGTATCAAGTCTATCCTATGACTTATGGCTCTTTTAGGAGGTAAGGTTGCTGGTTGACCACTACTTACAATGCTTTCATAGGTCTGCAACAAGTCTTGCATCTCCTTGGGTAACTCTTGCTTTTCAGCCGCCTTCTCTTTGCTTGCTTCTCTTGGCTTGATCATTACTGCATAGCCAACTCCTTCTCCTTCTTCCAAGGCCTTTAAGAACTCTTTTTCACCAGTTATAAGCAGCTTAGAACCTGTTGTCTGCACCTCAGTGTCTTCCAACAAAGATTGAATCTTGTAGGTTACATTGTCCTTCTTGAAGGTATAAGAATTCTTGGCTCCATCATGCACAACTTGGCGATCAAATTGCCATGGCCTACCTAGGAGCAAGTGGCATGCATCCATAGGTAACACATCACACAATACCTTGTCTTTGTACTTGCCAATTGAAAACTCCACCCATGCTTGTTCATTCACCAAGACATGCTGACCCTTATTGAGCCATGTAACCTTGTAAGGATTACTGTGAGATATCCTTGTCAATTTCAGTTTGCTAACTGCCTCCTCTGACACAATATTGTCAGTTGAACCTGAGTCTATGATGACCTTACACACCTTCCCCATCATCTTGCATTTTATCCTAAACAAGGACCTTCTTTGGCTTGGTTCTTCTTTGACCGGTTCTTTGATTAAAGTCCTTCTCATCATGAGATTCTCACCTTCCTCTGAGTTCAATGGTACTTCTGATTGTTTATTTGCTGCAGCTGCTTCATCTTGAATCAGATTGGTTCTCTTATCTCCTCCATGAGAAGTGCTTCCTTTCTCAGGACATCTATAGGCTGGGTGTCCCAACTAGTTGCAATGATAGCATTTCATGTTGGTGAAGTAACCACTTCTTCCTCTAGAGCTGAAACCTCTTCCTCTACCACCTCTACTGGAGCTTCCTTCTTGCTGATCAAAAAATCTGACTTCTCCTTGGGCTCTTGATTCTGAGCTTCTTCCACTATAGCTTCCTCTTTGTCCTCTGTTGTCTTTCCCTTTACCTCTACCTTTGGGGTTTTGTTCCTGCTTCTTTTTGCCTTTCTCTTCTATCTTCAAGGCCATTTGATAGCATTGGCATACTATTTTGAAGTTTACCAAGCTCATATCTTCCTGGATAGACCACTTGAGTCCATTTAGGTACCTTGCTAACCTAATGCTCTCATCTTCAACCACCTTTGATCTAAGGCATAGTTTTTGAAACTCTTCTGTATATGTTTGAACATCCATGTCTTTTTGCCTCAGATTGTGTCTTCTCCTATGCAACTAGACTTCATAATCATCTGGGAGATAGGTCTGTCTTATCTTGGTCACCATTCCTCTCCATGAAACTATGGGACCTTTGCCTTCTTTCTCTCTTTCAGATTGCACAAACTTCCACCATGTGAGAGCTGCTCCTCTCAACCTTGACTTGGAAACCTTTACCTTTTGGGCCTCTGTTATGCCATCACATTAAAAGTGATTCTCAATGCTCTATATCCAGTCCACAACTGAATCATGGTCCATTTGTCCACTAAAAAGTGGCACACCATCCAATGCTTTACCACTCAAGGCCTGCAATGCCTTCAAGAATGGTTCCTCTGCAAGAACGGGATCAGCCTTTGGAGCTTCCTCCTCCAATTCCACCTCTTTTTCCTTGGCTTTCTGCTCTTCCTTCTTCTTTATCTTGTCCTTCACAGTATCTGCTATTTCTTGGACTTCATCCAGGAGTCTCTCCATCTGAGATATCCTCTCTCTTAGCAACCAGTTATCTTCCTCTTGCTCTTCTACCTTCTTTGCTAGCTCTGCATTTGTCACCATGGCTTCTTCCTCTGGTGTATTCTCTCCTACTAACTCAGTGGATTGGCTCATTAATCACAAGCCTTGAATCTAACTCTTGCTCTGATACCAATATGGTGTATGCAAATACCCAAGGTTGCTTGCACTGTCTTGTGGAAGACTTTCCACTATCTCCTGCTTAGAACCTAACTCCAATGGGTTCCTCTTGAGCTTGTAGGTTGACCAAAAACCATGCTCCAACTCTTCTCAAAGAGTTCTTACCTTGTGCTTACCCTAGGTAGCTTAACACCTTCTTGCAACTTGTTCAATCTTGCTTGGACTTAGAAGGATCTAAGTGCCATATTCTTCAAACTGTTATAAATACTTGCAGGGGAGTTGTAGATACTATCTCCATGCTATTTGTATCCACAAGGATCCATCTTTCTTGGTGCTCAACCCTCAAACTACCCGATTTCATAAAATTGCCTAGGTGAGGCCTAAATCCTACTAGCCCATACTTGTCCGTTTTTGGACTTTTACTCTCAAACTTGCCACACAACCTATCAAACAAAATGTATTTTAAGACACCCTTTTTAGGGTTTTAAATCTTGCAATAGATCTCTAGCTGCTAACTATTCCGTACAAGTGGTTCCCACACCTTTGGAGAGGAGGCCTAATTGCCCTAAAAACTAGGGTTTCACTGTCCTCTCACCTGTTTCTCACTCAAGAGGATTATTCAAGCATATAATCCCTTTAACCTATCAAAGTATGACCAAAACCACCCTGATACCGTACTGGTACCATACTGTACCTTCTTCCCCTGCCCAAGTTCCTTAAACTTTACTCCCAAATCCCCAACCGGGTCATGAAGCTCGCCTAGGGTTTGGGTATAAAATTCTCTGCTCCATGCTCTATATTTACTACCACAAAATACCTACAAATGTCTGACTCCACTCCCATATTTCACCAGTCTCAGGGGAGTCCCGTGATCAGTGACTATGGAGGAGTCATTCCAAACATGACTGTCCAAAACTTGTAATTACAAAGTTTCCTAAATCCTAATCTATGGAATTAAATCTACAAACTATCCTAAGTAACCCTACACCAAATGAATATGACTAAATAATATGCTATGAATTCCAATACAAAGAAATAATATTATTTACAAGATATTTGTTTTCACTGTCTCTAAAACTCACGGGCAGGTACAGGGAAACACATAAATTTGCCACAACAAAGATAAAAACCTATGTAAACTATTCTATGGAACCTAAATAACGATGAGTACTATTCCAAAACTATTCTATGAACACCAAAAATGAAGATTCAACTTTATTTAAATGATTTTTATCTCCACTATTTTAAAAAACATGGGTTTTCAAGCAAAACACAGAAAAATACAAAGTTCTGAAAAACACACTGAGTTTTCAGAAAACATAGAAAATACAGAAAAATCAAAACTATTTTCTATTCACCGCAAAAATTATTTTACAACCATGCTAACAAGCTCTTCTACAAACCATTTCCTCCATTTGGAATGCCATTACCATCATTTAAGGGCAGTGGCTCACAGATTTTTTGCTGATTTCAAGGGATTCTCCATAACAAGTAAAGTGCATGCAACTACCAGTTCTTCATGCAATCATCCAACTCCACCATTATTCTTCCTTGTAGGAACATTATCTCTTCAAGCTCGAACCAATATCTCCTTAATTTCCCATGGCATCTCCAAACAATGAGGATAGCACACAAAAGCATTAAATTTTACCAAATGCTTTCCAAAGCAAAATTTAACAACTTAGACAACCTAATGACAAAGATGATGTTAATCCTAGTGATGAACTCATCTCACACAATAATAAGACCATCTAAATCAAACAAATAAAACCCCTGACTTGGCTAAAGTCAGTACAAGCCAAAATTTTGCAAATCAAAATGGAGGTCAGCCTAGGTGCTCCTACACCAGTCACCTCCTTCCACTTCCAAATAATTTCAGAATTTAAATTAAATGAGTTACTTATTCCAAAAATGGCCTCCTCATGCCTAGGCATGAGGTTTTTGTGAAACTCCCCAAGATGTAATCAATTACCATTTTACCAACACCTCCAATTTAAATAGAATTTAAATTCAAAGGAAAATTATTTGACTCCAATTTCAAGGAGTTAAGAGGAGAATGAAATTTAAACAAGATCATGCCTGGATATAGAACCAAAGCCAAAATCAAAGGAAAAAAATAAAATATTTTTTGTGTGATGTAGGATTTCTTGGTACCCCTGGATGCTCCTACATCAGTTTTTTAGAAAGTAAACATAAGCAACGATGCAATTACTTCACTAACATAACTAATAACTAGGAGCAGTTGCCAATTGCATTTTCTTGTCATGGCATTCCATGAGACCACATTTTATTGAGGTATTTTTTCAAATAGTTCACTACCTTTTCTATGCTATTGATGCTTGGAAAAATCTATCAAAACATAATAGAAAGCAATAAAATAGACAAGGCAATGAGCTGTTTGAAAAAATGCCTCAAATAAATGTGGTCTCATGGTGATGTCCATCACCATGAGACCACGAAACTCATCGCCTTGTCTATGCTACTATCCCTACAGAAAATTAGATGAAATTAGTCAACATTTCTTTGAATCATTTTTTCAAATAGCTCATCGCCTTGTCTATGCTACCATCCCTACAGCAAATTAGATGAAATTAGTCAACATTACAAAAACACTACAAAGTAAGATAATATTATAAATTTCAAAAACTATGCAAATAGATATATTACCTGGTTGAACTAGATCTGGTTTGTGGTTGAACTAGATCTAGTATGTGGTATGTTGAATTATTCCATCACCATGAGACCACATTTCGTTGAGGCATTTTTTTTAGACAACTCATCTCCTTGTCTATGCTACCATCCCTGTAGAAAATTAGATGAAATTAGTCAACATTACAAAAACACTACAAAGTAAGATAACATTAGAAATTTCAAAAACTATGCAAAAAGACATATTAACTGGTTGAACTAGATCTAGTATGTGGTCAAAGTTAACCTATGATTCCATTTGTGTTAGTTCTAGTGCCATTGGGGGCCAATATGTGTCAAGTGGACTAAGATAACTTAACCACCATTTTTCAACCCACTCCTTTGACTCCCTCTATCTCTCTCCCATCCCTCTATCTCTCACTCTCTCACTCCCTCTCTCTCTCACTCCCTATATCTCTCCCATCCCTCTATCTCTCTCTCTCTCTCTCTCTCTCTCTCTCTCTCTCTCTCTCTCTCTCTCTCTCTCTCTCTCTCTCTCTCCCCCTCCTCCCTCCTCCCACACGTGCCTAGACCAAATTCCCTCTCATAGAGCTTCCCCTTCTCTCCTCCTCCCACTCTCTCTTAGGTCTCTCACATGCTCCCTCTCCTCTCTCTCTCTCAATCTCTCTCTCTCTCCTCCTCTATCTCTCTTCCATCCTCTATCTCCCACTCTCTCTCTCTCCCCATCCTCCCTCTCCCCACTCCCTCTCCCCTCCCCCTACCCCTCTCCCCTCCGTCCCCTCCACCCTTCCCTCCTCTCTCTCCCCTCTCTCACCGTCTCTCCCTCTATCTCTATATATCTCTCTCTCCCCCCTATCTCTCCATTCCCTCTCTCTCCATTCTCTCCACCCCCCTTTCTCCGTCTCTCTGTCCTCTCTCCTTCCCTCCCTCCTCCACCTAAGTCCCTCCAGCCCCCTCTCTCCCTCTCTCTCGTCTCTCTCTCTCTCCACCTCCTCCCTTTCTCTCTCTCTCCATCTCTCCCTCCACCCCTCTCCCGGGTCTCTCTCCTCCCCTCTATTTCTCCATACCTCCTCCACTCCCCTCTCTCTCTCCATTTCCCTCCCTCCCTCTCTCTCTTGGTCTCTCCCATTTCATACCATTTTCACTCTCTCTGGTCTCCTCCCTCTCCCCTCCAGGTCTCTCTCTTCGTCCTCCACCCCTCCCCTCTCGGTCTCTCTCTCCCTCTCCACTACCTCCTCTCTCTTCCACTCTCTCTCTCTCTCACTCCCTCTATCTCTCGCTCACTCCGTCTATCTCTCTTACACTCCCTCTCTCTTACACACTCTCTCTCTCTCTCTCTCTCTCTCCCTATCTATTAGGTCTCTCCCTCTCCCTCTTAGGTCTCTCCCTCTAGAACCCCCCCTCTCTCTCTCTCTCAGGTCTCTCCCTCCCATCCCCTCCCCCTCTCTTAGGTCTCTCTCTGTCTCTCACTCCCTCTATCTCTATCCCATCCATCTATATCCCACTCCATCTCTCTCCCTCCCACTCCCTCTCTCTCTCAAGTTTCTCCCTAAGGCACCCTACCTACATAACTAAATAACTCTCTCTCTCTCTCTCTCTCGCTCCCTCCCTCCCTTCATCCCTCTCTCTCAAGTCTGTCCCTCCCAACCCATCTTCATCTCTCAAGTATCTCTCTCTCTGTCCTCTCTGTCTCTCTCCCACTCCCTCTCCCCTATCTCTCCACACTCACTCACTCCTCTTTCCTCTCTCCACTCCCTCTCTCACCCCTATCTCTCAAGTCTCTCCTCCACCCCCCCCCTCTCTCTCAAGTCTCTCCCTCTGGAACCCTACCTAGGTAACTCTCTCTCTCCCTCTATCTCTCCCACCCTACCTAGATAAGTCCCTCTCACTCCAACACCCTATCTTCCACACTCTCTCTCTCTATCTCCCTCCCATACCCTCTCCCTTTCTCAGGTCTCTCTTTCTCACTCAATCACTTCCTTTATTTCTCTCCCACTCTCTCTATCTCACTCCCTCTCTCTCCCACTCACTCACTCTTTCTCTCTCACACGCCCTCTCTCTCTCTCCCTTTGGCACCATACCTAGATAACTCTCTCTTTCTCTCCCCCCTCTCTCTCTAACCCTCTCACCCAGGTCTCTCACTCCTCCCTCTCTCTCCCTGCCACCCTACCTAGATAAGTCCTCTCACTACAATCCTTTCTCTCCCACTCCATCTCTCTCATGTCTCTCCCATCCACCCCCTCTCCCTCTCCCAAGTCTCTCTCTCTCTCTCTACCTCTCTACCTCTCTCTCTCTCAAGTCTCTCCCTCCCTCTCTCCCTCCATCCCTACCTAGAAAAATCTCTCTTAAAATTATCCCTCCCTCTAAATACATACATACATACATACAAGCAAACATACATATATACATGCATACATACATACATACACACATACATACATATGTACATAAAATCTTACATACATACATACATACATACACTGATACATACATACATACATGCATACATACATACATACACATGCATACATACATGTGTACATACATACATACATGCAAGCATGCATACATACATGTCATAAAAGCATACATACATACATACATACATCCAAATATATATACATAAATTTAATAGACTAGTAATTAACACAAAGCAAGACATAACATTTTTGTAGACACTGAAAAATGTCCTAATCGATATCATACTCTTAAAAAAAATTTACTAAGATAATTTCCTCTTTAACCCATCCTGTTTTAGCTTAATTGATTAAATTAGCCTAGCTTTTTAATTAATTGCATAATTTTGATCTACTGACCTAATTAATTAAATTGGGTTAATTCACCCCTTATCATATTAACATTTCATCTCATTAAATTAAATACATAAAAATGTTTAATTTAATTCCCTAAGTAATCTTTTTTAATTAAATAACCCTAAGTTATTTAATTAAATATCATTTCATCTGTCCCCTATTTGTTAAATCATTTAATTTAATAAATATCACTTTATTCCTCCAAATCCCCTAATTGCATGATTAAACCTTGTTTAATTAGCAATTAATCTAATTTTCCTCTAAGAAAAGGGAATGTTCCCCTGGAATATTCCTTATCCCCTTTTTGCACAATTAATTTTTTTTTTTAATTTCTAAATTTCCTTTTTCCTCACCCATTAGAATATTCCATTCCTTCATCATTTGAAAAAGGGATATTTTCACTTGGCTTCTTGAGCAAGTTTTAACCTTCAACCTTTTGAACAAGTCACCTTTGACCTGTGTGAGTAGGTCAAAAGTGTGTTTGTTTGAGGCAAGTATAAACACTTGATTAAAATCCCATCATGCATTCTCATCTGTTGATGAGAATTCATGATCCATGCCTCTCATCTCCTTCATCTTGGACCGTTGATTAATATTTTTAATCTCCATCCTTCATTCCTCATTTTCTCTCCTATAAATAGGTCACTATTTGGAGACAAATGGATCCATCTTTCAATTGCAAACTTAGGTTGTTGAATATCATATGCACTTTCACTCATATTTAATCACTTTTTAGCTTATCATAGTTAATTTTAATTGCATACTAGCTTAGAGCATCCATTAATGCCTTCCATGCATCCACCTTAGCTTGCTTATAAATTAGGATTTTTATCTTTTAGCATAGCTTTAGCTTAGATTAGCTTAGCAATAGCATAATCAGTGCATTTTTAGCATAAAATCATGGTAACTTAGGTTGCATCATGTTCATTTTTAGCATAGACTAGGTTTCCATACATCAATCACAATGGTTTCATCAATTATCTTCCATAGAATCAACTGAAACAAGCTCACTGATCACAAGATTGGGAAAGGGTCGTCGTTTCACATCAACACGACACCAATTCCAAAACGGGATAAGTTTCAAATGGGTTAGATTAGGAATTTAACTATTTCTGTGTAGTTTGTAGCTTTCATTTTCAATTAAATTCTTAGTTTAATTTCCCAATTTGAATGATCTTGTTTGTAGATGCAGGTTTGTTTGGCGAAGTTATGCTTCTATTCACTACGAGTCAAGCATAATCGACCCTCACCGACATTTCCTTATCTCACATTCTGGCACTAGGAGGGAAAACCATTAACTTAAAAATTTTAGCTCAAATTTAATTTGGTTGTTGTTTTTCAGGTTGCAGTGACGCTCAAAATATAAAAAGTGATGTTATTTGAAGAGCGTCGCCATATAGCAACACCATCATAGTTTGAAATCCCAACACTGAATTAATGCACCAATGCTGATTAAATCTAGAGGTATCAAAAAGTTCAAACAACGACGCCCAACTTCACTAGAGTGACACCCCCAAAATTCAAATCACAACACTATCATGTGCAGTAACGCCTGACCAAATACTGATGCTATCATGCTCTCTGTTTTTGCTACAAAGTGACACCCAATTTCACCAGAGCGACGCCCAGAGTTCAAATCGCAACACTATTGTGTTTAATGGCGCCCAACTAGGGTAAGAAGTTTAATGACTATTTTTTAGCGTGTTCCTTAATTTTTGACTTTATATGAATGCTAACATGTCACTAACTTCTCATTTTTACTTTTTAGACTAACTGGTTTTGCAAATTTGGAGAAAAGCTAGGAAAAAAATTACCCCAACTTGTTGGGGTCATAACTTTCTACTCGGTGGTCAAAATTTGAATCTGTTTGCACCATTGGAAAGCTTTCCAAGAGGACTAATTTGGTCCCTAAAAATTGAGGCCTTTGGAAGTCAATATTTAGGGACTAATGCAAGTTTCAACCCCAAATTCCTCTCCGAAGGCCTCCGAAAACATGATTTACTACAACATAGGAAAAACCAAAAGAAATTGAAAATTATAATTTTCAATGTTTCTTAGTTGTAGTTATTGTAACAGTGTTTTGGCACTTGTGGGGAAATTATAACCCACCATATGCTACTTTGGTTTATGTTTTAGGACCACTAAATTTCCATTGGGTTTTAAAACTTACAATCTTAGGACCAACTAGCTTTCAATTGGGTTTAAAATTCATTTTCAAATTGGTTAAAATTGAACCCTCACATCATCATTCTACTTTGGGTTTAAAATTGAACAAGGCAACTTAACATTTCATTTGGTGCTTAAAATGAACTCATCACTGCTTTGAGGGGTTAACATTTACAACTATTTGCTATGTTTTGTGATTGACAACGTTGTTAGTGGATGCGTATACAATTCTCTCGTGCCATTCGGTGATCTTGAGAAACAAAAACATTCCTTAACACTTTGCAAAATCACCTACATCTTTCAATTTGGATTAAAACTGAACCCCCTTGGTAGTGTGAGAAAGAGAAATTGTGTGTGTTCCCTCCTTGCACTTTACACGGACTAGGCGGTAGAACTGCAAGTGTACTCCCTAGCTTTTGTTATCCTTAGAGGGGCCTGCCTAAGAACAACTCAAAGGTGACTCCAACTGGTTTTTCACTTGGGCTGGTATATAAATGGATAAGACTAAACTATCAAGTCCTCATGGTATGTAGGCCATAGCCGTATAGTGTCTTTTAGAACGGGGTACTACTATAAAAAGTATAAGAGCCCCTAGTAGGATTGATTAAAGCCTTTAGTGGCTTGCTAGATGCTTGCAAGGTGCCATGTCCCTGATTACCCAAACTAAAAACTAACTTTTTTAGAAGCCAAAATCCTAAAATATTTGTTGGTGCAAGAATGGTCATTCTAAAGCCACCCCACATTTGTACTATTCAATTGTAGAAACAAAAAAAATCCTTTTAATCTTTGGATTTAAGTATTTTGAGATTTGGTGGTCCTGAGAAGTGTGTGTCATGGAGGGGAGCTAGTGTCACCAAATCTCTCACTGTTCGCATTGTCTAGTGTTTGGAGAAATACGAGTGGGGACTCAAAAAATATGACCATTTCTATCCTAGGATTGTAAATGATTTTGAGTCAATTTAACACTTTGCTTGATTTCAAAACGATACAAAAACAAACATTCACGATCTTTCTCAAAATTTCAAATAATTTGTCCTAAATATGGGTACCTCTTGAAAAAATACTTGATATTGTTTCTTTTCCTAAGGATTCTATCCTTAGAGATTTCTAAATATCTTGACTTATATCAAAATCCATGTTTTTCAAAGACAACATAGACAATTATGGCTTCAACCTCACAATTCTCACAAAATGGACATTGTAAAAGTTATGATTTTTTTGACATAAAAATTTAGTTTGAAAACATAATCAAGACAAGTGTATGTGGTAAAAATAAATTCATTAATCCATGATTAAATCAAATGAACACCCTACATTGATGTATGTTCAAATCATTTACTCACCCAAAACAAGCAAATTGAGACAAGAAAAACATTGGCAAAATCATTGAGTTCCATTATCCAAATTCATTGAGTTTTATTGTCAAAATTATTGGGTCCTATTTCCAAAATCATTTGAGTCCTATTTTACCAAAATCATTGAGTTCTTAGGGTTTCATCACTTTATAAGTATAGCATTTTTCTCACTACCCTGGTCTTGGAAAACAAAGGTTCACTCTAGGTCAACATTGGGTCAAACATTTCATCCATCCTTCATCAAATTTCATCCTTCACTTCACGTATCTTTACAAAAAAATTGAATTCACCAAAACTTTATGACTTGAAAATCTATCAAATCAACCCCTAACTTAGCTACTTTGTATGTGAAATGAATCCTTTTTCATGCATTTAGTTAAGTTAGTTATCATCTTTGAACTACTTCATCTTGAAGGTCATGAGTATACCCTAAATATTTACAAGTTCAACATCCTTTATCCCAACATCAAAACATTGAAACTTAAGTCAAAAGTGTTGTCCTAAAACATTTGCAAAGATCACTTCACATATCATCCACATTTTCATCTCCCATTATCATCATTTCTCTGGAAAGACTTAGAGTGTCTCTTCTACCTAGATTTGAGTCAACTAGAGAGTTCAAACATTACAAATCTCAACACACCTCTCCCATCGTTGACCCACAATCTATGGTTACAACAAGATCAAAACACAATAGAATCATGGAGAAAACCAAAGTCACATTCACCTCAAGTGATCCAAATCCTCAATAATTTGATCCTAGAAGTCAAGTTACCACATCACAACAACCGTAATCTCCATCAGGTCCATATGAGATAAAAGATATCACAAACAACCCATTTGGACTTACTAGAGAAGAAATCATGGAACATCAAGCCTTAGAAAATGTGGCTCCAATTTCGCCATATTTTGTTGCACATCATTGACACAAGGCTTGACTTCATCTACGATTCAACCAACTCCATCCCTTGTTCCAAGTCAACCATTAACATCTAGTCTTGCAACTCGACTAGGAACCAACCTGTACTCACTTCATGTCTAGGAACAAACACAACTTTGGGTATTCACAAAACAAACATTCCATTAACCACCAACCTTCCCCAAGACACAATTTGGATACCAACCTTTTCCAAACCACTTACATTCCATGATGCCACAACAATCTCGACATTTCAAGTGCAACCATCTTCATCCATCATCACAAATACCCCAAGTATGCCTAATGATACATAAGGTAATGTGAACCAAGTGCCTCAAATGGGACAAAAAGGGAAAGTTAACACTCTCATGCAAAGTCAACCCTTGACAAGTGGTGCCAACAACCCCATCGACACATAGAAACAAGTGGTTACCCAAGCTACTCTAGCCAATCGACCATCCACATCAAACCCATCTATCATCAACCCCAATCAAAACAACACCTTGGTTATGAATCCCATCAACCAAGGTAATACCTTGTTCACACCTCAAATACAACAAGGGAACCTTTTTAATCAATGGACTCAAGGTCCTAGTATGTCATTACAATTGAAAAATCTAATGGAATCATCCTCATCATTTCCCACAGTCCCCTTTACCATGTCAAATCAATTGGGACCTCAAACTTACATTCCTCCACCTCAATCCACTATCTTGCAAGGAATGCTAAACCAAGGGAACCCTCAACCTCTCATAAACAATCCACTACCCACTCAAAACATAAACACCAAAAACCCATCATAGATGTATCAACAATCAAATGATTCTACATTGCAAGCACATGCTTTGGCTTTATAGCAAGCACAAGATTATCAACAAGCCATGCAACAACAACAACAAAAACAAGAAACCTTAGTAGCACAACAACAACAACAACAAAAACAAGTAGCCTTAATAGAACAACAACAACATCAAGCAGCCTTAGCAACATAACAACAACACCAACAAGCAACCTTAGCAGCACAATAACAACAACAACAAGCAGCCTTAGCAGTAGTAGAACAAAAATGAGCTCAACAACAAGCCTTACTAGCTCAACAGTATGCCCAACAGCAACAAAAAATGCTCACACAACAACAACAGGGCCTATACTATAACCCTCAAAAAAACATCGTCAACCCAAACACGTTGGGAACATATACATCAACACCTCAATCACCCTCACAAAATCTCACACCACCATACACCCCATACAACACCTTATCATATTAGAATCCCGCATACAACCAATCTGTCATCCCAACATATGTTCCTCCACCAAACCTGCAAGATGATATAGCATCACAACTTAAGGTGTTGTCAAAAGAAATGCAGGATTTTCATATAGGCAAGACCAAGAAACCCCATACACAAAATTTATGTCCTTATCCATTTGATCGAAACGTTGTAATGATACCATTCCCTCCTAGTTTTGAAATCCCCAAATTCGATAAATACAAAGGGAGAGGAAATCATGTGGACCATATCAAATAATTTAATTTCATGTGTATGGAGGTCTCCTATAATGAGTAATATTTGATGTGCCTCTTCCCAAGAAGTTTAATAGGTCTTGCCATGGATTGGTTTTCTCAATCTCCCCCCAACATCAAACTTTCCAAGAAATCATTGAAAAATTCATCGATCACTTCTCCTTTAATCTTGACATGGACGTAAGCTTAGAAGAGTTGTACACTCTTGGACATAAAAAAGGGATAATATTTTACAAATTTCTTGCAATGGTGGAGACAAAGAGCTAGTAAAAGCGAGTTGCCACTTCCCGACGAACAACAAGTGGGCATTATCATAACAAATCTAGATCTAGATCTACCATTCCACTTGAAAATGAAGTGCATTACATCTTATGATGAGCTTGTCCCTAGAGCCCTTAACATCGAGAGAGCCCTAATCTCATAGGGAAACACACAAGTGTATAAAAACAACCACCCATCCACTAGTTTTAGCAACAAGCCCTGCTATTGGGAAAAGAACAAGAATGTTACGAGTGATGGTGTTGTTGATGCAAAGGTGGTCTTAATTTCTCCTAGACAAGAAAACACCCAAAAAATGAATACACAACAACCATACACATCACCATCAAACAATCAAACAATCAAAGTTGCAAACACTCAATACAGACAACAGAGAACAAACAATGCTCCTAAGCGACAATTCACTCCCTTAGGGGAACCTATGGAAGACGTGTTGAAGACGTTGATATAGTCTAACCTTATCACACTCCCAAATTTCTCAAACTATCAAGAGCCACAAATCAAACCTCGTAGCTATAGAGAAGATCACTTTTGTGAATTTCACCGGTATAAAGGTCATAGCATACCAAATTGTTTTAGGATCAAACATCTAATAGAGGATCTTATTGAACAAAGAGACATTGAGGTCGATAAAAAATCTGGGAATGAAAATCTAAAAAATTTACATGAACCTTATGTCTGATCATGGAAAAACAACATATTCGACAAAGGAATCAACTTCAAAAAATATCCAGGATACCACATTGGGACATGTTTACTCTATTTATGAGGAATCGGATATGTATCAAGATACCATTTTAAAACAAAGTCCAAACCCATCAACAATGTTTAGCACTATTTTATATCGTAATGACATCAAGTGGATATTAGATTGTGATATACCTCCCACATATGACTCAATGATTGGGAATGTTGAAGAAGTTCCAAACGAGCCAGAAATATCCCTTATTGCATCCATACCTACTAAATGTTGTGAAGAGTCTTTTATCGATGATATATCATCCACCCAAGGATAATGTCAAGAGGAGGCTCTTGAGGATGACAAAATTTATTCTGAATCAATTCAAGATTAAGAACCCCTATCCCCAAAGTTTCACATTGAATTAAGGGACATATTCCAAACCACTTTAAACTCCAAAGATGTGTCCGATGTCACTCCTGAGATGTTTCTTTCAAATGGAAATAGAGATGTTATTCATCCAATACAAGAGAAAGCAACAGTCAAGATTATTGATTCTTACAGTGATTGTGCATCATCAACATCTTTTGAATCAGTACCGACATCTTCTGAAACAATATCAACAGATAATGATGTCATAGAATCAAAGAAAATAATTCATGAGAAAGCAACGGTCAATATTATTGATTCTTATAGTGATTGTGCCTCATCAAATTTTGTTGAATCAGCACCAACATCTTTTAAAGCAGTATCAAAAGATAATGATGTCATAGAACCAAAGAAAATAGTTCATATTCTTGAACAACAAGAACCAATAGCAATATCATGTGTTCATGACAAGTCATATTTAGTGGCTATGGATTAGAGGATACATATCAATGCAAAGGATTAGGTATTGATAATACCTGTGTTATGCTTATTTATGTTAATCTAATTGAAAACAAAAACACAATAATGAAACATTAATCTAAAGAAAACTAACTAAAATTAAGCAAACCAGTGTTCTTCAGAACCGTCCCATTTTCTCTATCTACAGCGATTCTTTTGAAGGTATTGCTCTCAGATTATGTAAGCTAGGCTTCCTCCAAATGGCAACTTGTAGAACGAGTATACAAATGAGAATGCTTTACTATTCTATATGCTGATGAAGATGAGATTGATGATACGGATATGGACAGGGGCTGTGATTATGCACAGGGGCTGTGAATAAGAGATATCATGATTCTATTGCTATTGCTATGATTCTAATACTATCTATGCTATGAAAGTACTCTATGAATGCTATGGATGCTATGAAATTTGCCTATAGTTTACTTGCTTAAACTTCTATATGATTTGGAGCTCCCGACAACTGTATTTATAGATTTTTGCAGGCTCAATCCCGACTGGCAAGAATCTATGGCTGTGAGATTGTCTAGTAAGTTTGAATGGTGAGAGATGGAGAGGTTGAGAAGAAAATGGGGGAGGTTGAGAGGTTGGAGAGAAGGATGGATTCTTGTCTTCAACCCACGGGAACAAACCTGCACAGAAACAAAGAAATTTAATTTGTTGTTTCAACCGTTTGCTTCCCGGGAGTTGAAGATAAATCCCAAATTAAATAAATTAAAATAAATTTATTTAATTTATTGCATTTGATTTTTGATTTTTGAAAACTATGGAAGATTTAATTAAAGATTTACTTGCTTAAACTTCTATATGATTTGGAGCTCCCGGCAGCTATATTTATAGATTTTTGCAGGCTCAATCCCGGCTGGCAAGAATCTACGGCTATGAGATTGTCTGGTAAGTTTGAATGGTGAGAGATGGAGAGGTTGAGAAGAAAATGGGGGAGGTTGAGAGGTTGGAGAGAAGGATGGATTCCTGTCTTCAACCCACGGGAACAAACCTGCACAGAAACAGAGAAATTTAATTTTCTGTTTCAACCGTTTGCTTCCCGGGAGTTGAAGATAAATCCCAAATTAAATAAATTAAAATAAATTTATTTAATTTATTGCATTTGATTTTTGATTTTTGAAAACTATGGAAGATTTAATTAAATATTTTGTAATATTTAATTATGATGTGACTTTAGAAGAATTTGAAATATTTAAAAGATTTAATTAAATATTTTTGGAAATATTTAATTATGAATAGATTTTTGAATCGAATTAGAGGAATTTTGAAATGATTTTAAGAATGAATATCTAAATTGGATTAGAGGAAATAATTAAATATTTTGGAATATTTAATTGTAAATGATATTTAGAAGAAGAATAATATTTTAATCTTTATTTGAATAAGATATTCAAACAAAGATTATTGATAATTAATATAAATAAATCGTAATGTTTATTTAATTAATTAAGAAATGAATATGAAAAGATGATTAAATAAACTCATTTATTTAATCGAAATGAAAGAATGAAGAAATATAAATAAATTATTTAACTTTATTTATACGCAGATAGAATTCGAAGATTTTAATTAAATATTAAAAATATTTAATTAATTACCAGACAATGTAATGCGACCATTTTAAGGTGTATACATTTTGCCCCTCTTTGAAGTGATGTGTTTTACGCATTGCTTCAAAGAATTTTGAATTTTGCCCCAAATGTTGATTGTCGAAATAATGATATGTATATGCCCCCGCGAACGATGAATCGATAAGATTTTGAATTTTTGTGAATTTTTTTTATTTTTTATGATTTTTTAATTTTTTTTGATTTTTGAAGATGTCGATTCATCGTTCGAAACTAATGATTTGAAAAAATTGACCCGAAGAGATATGAAATGAAAATTTGATGAAGAAATTGCCCCTGCTATGTGAAAATATGATAAAATGCCCCAATTTTGTGTATTGAGATGCCCTGATTTGATGATGTTTGCTTAATAAATTTGTCCCAAGGTTGTTGGAAAATAAATATAGCTGATAAATTTGCTTTTAAAGTTGTTAAAAACAAATAGTTGTTGATAAGTTTGCTTCTAAGGTTGTTAAAAACAAACATGATTTGATAAATTTGTTTTCATGATGATGAAAAAAAAAAAGTTGATATTCAGATTTGGTTGATGAATTTGTTTCTAAAGTTGTTAAAAACAAACAAAATTGTGATAAATTTGCTTTCAAAGTTGTTGAAAGACAAATCGGTTGATATGTTGATAAATTTGTTTTCAAAGTTGTTTAAAACAAATAGTCGAATGATGTATTTTGATTGGATTGATTTGATTGATTTGATGATCCATTTTGATTTGAATAATTGTATGATCTTCTGATGTTATTGATGATTTGATCTTCTGATGTAGGAATAGGTGGTGTGAGACCAACAACATCTGGGGGTAGCACCTCATTGTGTTTTCATGTGATCATTTTTGATTTTTTTTTTTATTCAGACATTTTGTATACACCGTGAGATGATCACATTTTTGATGATGTTATATCATTTGTAGTTGACATCCTTGTACATTTTGACATTCATTTTTGAGATATATGAAATGCAGCGATGATTTTACATGATATATGATGTGTATCCATACGATGTGTACTATATGATGGTTTCATGATTTATGATATTTATATACATGATTGTATGAGATGAAATTTATTTGATGAATGAATGTATATGGTAACGATGTATGCAATGTATGATTTTTATGATTTTCTAATGCAAAAATGTATGAAATGATGTTTTTATGAATGTTAAGATATACTCAGTCATGTATTTGAAAAGATATAAACATTTGATTCTTTGCCAGCTTTTTAGAAATCTATAAATGCAAAATGCAGATTCTAACATGAATGCAATCTATACTAACCATGCAGGACATTCATACAATATTGCCATTTGGAGAGCTTATACATGCTTCTTGTATCGTCATAGAGCTTTGAAATGTTGAAAGTTAATACAAGCATCAAAGGGTATGTTAGCACTAGTGATGACCTGAGTATTGCTTTCATGATTTTTAATATAGTAAGTTAATACAAGCATCTAGGTATAATTGAACCGAGATGACCTGAGTATTGCTTGCATAAACAGACAAGAGTTAACCCATTTCCCATGCAAATTCTGAAATGTCATCCATGATACATAGTAGAGCATGTCTCACGACCAATTTACATAGTACTAATGATTTCCTCGCAAACAACAGACAAAGAAAAATCATACTCCTTCCTTGCTTTTCTAGTTCAGTACATCATTGAATTGCTCCATAGATATGATAGAAAATCAAACAACCATTCCATTCTTGCGTAAAGTATTTCAAACATTTATTCAGATTAAGATCATCCAAGTTTTAGTTATCATTATTGATATTCTCACTTCGATGGTTGTTTGGATCATGTTTGTGATTGATTTTCATTGGTATGAATATGTTTGTGATCGATTTGATACGACAATGTTTGTTTTGTTTTGTCAAACTATTTTATGTCTATTTTGAAATATTCTGAAAGCTCGTTGCCCCTCTCTTGTATGTTTCTGCGTTTTGCCCTCAGTGTAAACACAACCTAAAGATAAAAGATATGTACAAATTTCATCAAGCCATAATGAAACCTAAAGATTCCCACTACATGATATGGATAATGAAAGCTATATACAGATGATGGATGATGCCGAAAGACATAAACTAATAAATGGAGGAACCCATTTTTATCACAAGTAGCGCTTGTTTGCCAAGTTTTCACCACTTATTTTTATTGCACTTTTTCAAGATTTTTTTGATTTTTTTTTTTGATTTCAATTTTTAGGACTTTATATATGATTTTTTGATTTTTCATGACTTTTATGATTTTTTTGATTTTTTAGGACTTTTATGATGTTTTTGATTTTTTCAGGACTTTTTATGATTTTTTTTTTTCAGGACTTTTTTAGACATAGAACTTCTTGAGATGAATACTATTGATTGGCTCTTCAAACAGGTCCCCCTCTGATGTGGATAACTGATATGCTCCAGAACCGTATGCTGCTACGATAACAAATGGACCAAGCCAATTAGGTTCAAATTTGCCTTTCTTTTCTCTGTCTTGCTGATTACGTGGATTTTCTCTCAAAACTAAGTCACCCACTTGAAATGCCGTGGTTTAACTCTGTGGTTATAACTACGAGACATGACTTGTTGATAACCTTTCAAGTGATCAGCTGCATGTTGGCGTCTTTCATCTAACAGTTCAAGCTCTTGGAGACGAGAAACCCTGTAGTCTTCATCACTTATCAATCCCTTAAGTGAAACCCTAAGCGAAGGTATTTCAACTTCTAATGGTAAAATTGCTTCTGCTCCATAGACTAAAGTATATGGTGTAGCTCCTGTTGGTGTGCGAACACTGGTTCTATATGCCCACAAAGCTGGGTTGAGTTGAACATGCCAATCACGTCCAGCATCATTTACTGTCTTCTTCAATATCTTCAAAATGGTTTTGTTAGAAGCTTCTGCTTGACCATTACCCTGTGGATAATAAGGTGTAGAGAACCTGTGTTGGATATGAAATCTTTCACAAAGTTCATCAACATCTTGATTCTTAAAAGGTCTTCCATTATCCGTAACAATAGAATTAGGAATTCCATATCTACAAATAATGTAATTCAGGATAAATGAAGATATATGTTTACCAGTCACTATTGTTAGAGGAACAGCTTCAATCCATTTTGTAAAATACTCAGTAGCTGTAATGATAAATTTATGACCATTTGATGATGAAGGATGTATTTTACCAACAAGATCTAATCCCCACTGAGAAAAAGGCCATGTCGAAATGAAAGGTTGCAGTTCTTGTGCAGGTGCATGAATAAGATTCCCGTGGATCTGGCATTTAGAACACTTCTTAACAAAAGTAAAAGAATCTTGCTCCATGGTAGGCCAATAGTATCCCATTCTGACAAGTTTCTTGGCTAAGGTCAAACCACTCGAATGAGTTCCACAAATACCACCGTGAACCTCTTGTAAGGCTTTTTCAGATTCATCGCGTTCAAGACATCTAAGGAGTGTACCATCAAGACCACGTCGATAAAGGATATTGGCAATTAAGGTATAACGAGATGATTGACGAATGAAATTCTATTTTTAGTTGCGGGATAAATCTAAAGGTAAGATGTTATCTTTCAAATAGGTATAAGTTTTTCCATATAAAGGTGAATCTGAACCAGTCAAATGACATATAACTTGGGTTTCAGGATTATCATATGCGGGAGAAAACAATTGTTCCACCAAGAATTCATACTTGGTTTGATCTTCAGATATTTGTAATAAAGAAGCAATGGTAGCCATTGCATCTGCAGCTTTATTATCAATCCTTGATATTTGTGAAAACTTGATTGACACAAAATATTTCTTATAATCATCCACCATGTTCTTGTATGGTAGCAACTTATCATCTTTTGTTTGATAATCATCATTAATTTGATTAATGACAAGTTGTGAATCACCATAAACTTCCAGCTCTGTAATTTGCCATTCCAAAGCTATTTTCAATCCTATGAGTAATGCCTCATATTCAGCTATGTTATTTGTGCAAGGAAACATCAACCGATATGATCGTGAGATGGTATGTCCTTCAGGTGTAACAAAAAGAATCCCTGCCCCCGAGCCATATTGTGTATAAGATCCATCAAAGTACAATGCCCACGGTCTCTGAATTGTTGCTGTAAAGACATCTGCATCAGGAAACTCAATGTGCATTGGATTATCTTCTTGTAAAGGAGCTTCAGCCAACTGATCTGCAATGACCTGTCCTTTAATGGCTTTTTGATCTACATAGTGAATGTCAAACTCACTTAAGATCATTACCCATTTTGCAAGTCTTCCTGTTAAAGTAGCTCTGCTTAATAGGTATTTCAATGGGTCTATCTTTGTTATCAGCTTAACTGTATGAGCCAACATATAATGTCGCCACTTTTGAGAAGCCAACACTACTGCAAGACAAGCTTTTTCAATGAAACTGTAGTTTAACTCATGTCTTGTTAAGGTTCTACTGATATAATATATGGCCCTTTCTTTACCTGTAGAGTCTTCTTGTGCTAGCAATGCGCCCAAAGATACTTCTGTTGCTGAAATATAGAGTTTGAGTGGCTCTCCTGGAATAGGTGGAATTAAAACTGGTGGATGCATAAGATATTGCTTGATTTGATTGAATGCTACTTCACATTTGTCATCCCATTTAAATGGAACATTTTTATGTAATAAATGTGTAAATGGCAAGCTTTTGTCTGCCAGTTGAGCTATAAACCTTCTGATGGACTGTAATCTTCCTTGCAATGATCTTAATTGACTGATATTTCATGGTGGAGGCATGTCCATTATAGCTTGTACCTTTTATGGATCAACTTCTATACCCTTTTCTGAAACAATGTACCCTAGGAGTTTTCCAGATGTAACACCAAAGACACATTTCTTTGGATTTAGTCGAACATTGAACTTCTCCATTCTAATAAATATTTTTGACAAAATTTCTAGGTGTTCATCTCTTGTATGAGATTTGGCAAGTAAATCATCAACATAATCTTCCATGAATGTATGCATCATATCATGAAAAATAGTTGTCATTGCTCTTTGATAAGTAGCTCCAGCATTTTTTAACCCAAATGGCATTACATTCCAGCAATAGGTACCCCAAGGACATGTGAACGCTATTTTATCTTGATCTTCTGGTGCAATTTTTATCTGGTTGTATCCTGAAAATCCATCCATTAATGAATACATTGCATGGCCAGCAGTTAAGTCAACAATCATGTCTATGTTGGGCAAAGGAAAATCATCTTTAGGGCATGCTTTATTTAAATCCCTGAAATCTGTACAAACGCTGATCCTTCCATCTGGCTTTGAAACAGGTACAATGTTTGAAATCCATTCTGCATAGTCAATAGTTCGAATGAATCCAACATCCAAAAGCTTCTTTAATTCTTCTTTGACCAATAATGCAACATGTGGATGCATCTTTCTAAGCTTTTGCTTTACAGGTTTTATCCCAGGTTTGATAGATAAATGATGCATTATCAGATTAGGATCTAACCCTGGCATATCTGCATATGACCAAGCAAAGTTAATTTGATTATCCTTCAAAAATTGCATGAATTTTTGGTCTTCTTCAACTGTTAATGATGCTGCAATTTGCAAAAATTTTGGCTGCTCTGCTGTACTTATGTTGATTGATTCTGTTGGTTCAATCAAAATAGAAGATCTTTCATGATAATACTTGGGAAGAGTGTCAAGTTTCTCATCCTTCAGTGCCTCAGAAAGTTTTTCACTGTCAGATTTGCTCTTTACTTTTCTCTTGTTTTGATCTATCACTGCCATTTTTCGGTTTTCACCAATAGATGCATCTTTTATTTCATTTATTTTGTAGCTAAGAGACTTGACACTCTCCTTGTCAAACTCATGAGTATAAGATTCTTGAATGAAACAATTGTTTTCTTCATTTGAGGAACAAAGGAAAGTTATAACATCTTCATCATTACTGAATGTAGGAATATGGATAGGTGCGTCAATGTCCCAATCTATAAGTTCTGGATAAACTAAAGGCATAGGATCATTAGGTTGGGTAAGGTCTTGAATTGTGAAATTCATGATATGGTTATTGTCCTCATGGTAGACAAGGTCTATGATGGTATTTTCCTATTGATTATCAATCTCGTTAGAATCTGATTCTTCCTCACTTGAGTCATGATCGCTTTGTAAAACATAATTGAGTGGAGGCCTTGAGCCTTCTCCTTGTATAAGAATAGGTGCATATTTGTGTATAGTATCAACTTGTTTATCCCTCCAAAATTCATCATTATAAATGGTGTCCCATTCATATTCATTAGAATCAGTATCTGAACTATTTTTAATTTGGTAAACTGATTCATGAGATTTATCTGACACGGATCCTCCTTCATGAATTAATGATGTCTGCTGTGAAGTAGGTTCTTCTTTATCCTTACCATATCCAAGTCTTGTTTTATCACTTGAATGCTTTGAAATAGGTTGAATTGGTTCCACAATTCCTTCTCTTCGTTTTCCTATAGGACCATTCCCTTCATAACCCATCTTTTGCATGATAGCATACCCCTTACCATATTGTTCTTTAGGCAACTTAATGTGCAAGAGAGATTCATCTTCATCTTTGTATAGCCAATTTAGGATGTCCCTATCTTCAGCTTCTTCTTCAGTGGTATTTTCTCTAATGAATTTTCCATCAAACTTTATGATTGGCACGGAAGTTTGAGATGTAGAAGCGGTTGAAATCTTTTGATTTGATAAAGTTGGTAAACCATGTGATCTTGGAGAAGGTGGTAAAGTAGAAAGAGATAGTGAATATTCACCTACCCCTTTGTCTTTAAACTTCAGCTTAGTATCAAGATTCTTTGTTAATTCTTGCAATTGGACTTGTAGATTGGAAGAAGAAACGACAAGAGCTTCTCTATTATGTGGCACAAAGACATCTTGAGTTACTCTAAGATTTGAACAAGTTTGGGTACTATTGTAATCAGCTTGTATAGTTATTTCTTGTCCATCATATGGAAACTTGATACATTGATGGTATGTTGATGGTACTACTTGCATATCATGGATCCACGGACGACCCAAAAGTATATTATAAGACAGATCTCGATCTAGAACCTGACAAAAGGTATTCTTCACAACAGGTCCTGCTCTGATAGGTAGTAATATTAATCCTTTAGAAGCTCTTTCTTCATCATCATATGCCTTGATGGTTATCTTCCTTCTTGGATCAATTTCATTTTCTGAAATTCCTAAGGCATTTATTAATTTTAAGGTACAAATATTCAAACCGGCTCCTCCATCTATTAAGACACGTCTAATTCGATGTTTATGGATCATGACTTCAAGATAGAGCGAGGAATTATGTGGATGTGTCATAGAGGCATCATCTTTGTCAGAAAATGAAAGACAAGTGGGGGAAGATAAATGTCCCACCATGGCTTGAAATTTGTTTGCATCTAGATCAGTATCAACAGTTGTGTTTACAAGAGCTTCTTCTAAAATATTCTTGTGTATGGGGGATATTTTAAGAAGTTCAAGAATAGATATTTGAGCTGATGTTTTTCTCAATTGATCAACCAGATTATACTGAGTTGGAGAAGAAATAGTTGTTTTAGATGAACTTCCTTTTAAAAAACCTTTGCTTGACCTCTTGTTGTTACATTAACCTGTTGATATTCTTGTTTTCCTTTGATTTTGATAACATTAATCCAATTATCATCTGTGTGAATGTGACGGATTATATTGTCTTCAACATTATGTATGCTTTTGGCTTTGGTATCCGATGTTTCCCCCTTTTGGTAGTTTGGCAAAGGATCTTTGAATGCTTGATGATCATCATTGGTATGATGTCCCTCAATTATAATGGTACCATTGTCAATTAAATCTTGTACTAGATTTTTCAAAGCTTGACAATTGTTTGTTCTATGACCTTTGCATCGATGATAATTGCAATAATAGGAGTCATTCCATGATGGTGGTTTAACTCGTGGCTCATAATCTCTTTGTGGTGGTAAGGTGATAACCTTATTATCAAGAATCTCCTTGAGAGCAGACTCAAGAGATTGACCCAAAGCAGTAAAAGTCCATCGGTTTGAAAAGAACGAAGGTCTAGACGGATTTGATGTTTGTACATTGCCAAGATTATTATTACCACGATTTTGATTGGTATTTTGATTGGTCATGTTCTCTTGCTTGGAAATTTGTCCTTGTTGATTGTTGTTTCCTTGTGGATTGTTTCGTGGAGCACTTGATAGATTGAAAATAGATGGTCTTGTTCGTAAATTATTTGCATCCACTATACCATCATTAACAACATTTTTGTTTCTATTCCAAAACCTTGTTTTATCGTTGTTGTTTTGATTTGATGTACTTGAATTATCAAGTTTTATCACTCCCCTTTTAACCAAGGCCCCTTCAATGGTGATTGCGTTTTCAATCAGTTTTTCAAAGTTATGAGGACAATGAAGGTTAAGCCTATAGCTTAATTCTGGATCAAGGCTATTAATAAAGATATCCATCTTTTCCTTTTCAGGAATAGGACGAGAATATCGTGCAAATAACCTTCTCCACCTTTGTAAAAATGTAGTAAAGGGTTCTCCTACTTTTTGTTTCACTTTACAAAGATCAAGCATTGTTATTTGGTGTTGAATGTTGTAGGAGTATTGTGAGATAAACTGATTTATCAACTCCTCAAAAGTTTTGATAGGTGGAGTGATTTTTGAAAGCCACTCCATAGATTGTACACCTAGACTTCGTGGAAATAATCGCATCAAGTAAGTATCGTCATAGGCGAATTCAAGACTCATGTTTCGGAAATCCCTAACATGGTCAATGGGATCAGTTTTTCCATTATACCTATCATATTTAGGAATTTCGCAATGTTTTGGAAATGGGATCATTTGAAGACTCCTATCAAATGGATAAGGAGATATGTCTTCCAAAACATATTTCTTTGTTGTACCTCCTTGCATTTCCTTTATTTTCCCTTGTAATTCTTTTATCTGTTGGTTAAGAGAACTAAAGTCATTAGGAGGAGTTTCAGGATTTTGTTTAATCCCTTCTATGTCAAAGGTGTGAGGCAACTTAGCTCCTTGATTAGCTAATGAAAGAAAATATTTTTCTTTGTTACGTTCTAGAATTATTTCCATAATAGTATGGAATTGGGGATCTTGTTCTGCTTCTTGAAGCTTTTCTTCTGTTAAATCATCAAGATTAAATGTTTCCTCTTCTTTTTCATTTCGGTCACCCATTTTACTAGTTGTGGTTTCTCCCTTGTCTTTTTCCATTTGTTTTTGAGATCTCGTGAAGATAGGCATAGATTTGTGTCCAAATTTTACTCACTTTTGATCAAAAGAGTGAAATAGTGCAATTTATGTGATATATATGAAAGTTAAGATAGAATGAAGATTCTATGACTTACACAAAATTTCTAATCTTGTAGCTTGTGTTGTTCCCTAAGTGAAAGGATGAAAATCCTGTTAGCGGGAATATAAGCAAAAGATTAAGAAAAGGATGGTTTTACACTTTATGAAATTTTGATCATGACTTTGTAAAATGATGTATTTTATGATAGATGCCTAATGTATTCTAAGTTCTCTATTGCAAGATTTGATTTGGACGAGTAGAATATTCGATTGCTGGTTGGGGAATATAACTGAAACGGATGCGTTGACTATGGTTATGCCTTTGAGAAAGGGTTCTTCTTTGAAAATAAGCTTGTGAATACAAGGGCTCTATGGCATAATCATCTGAAAGACCTCTAACACAATCATGATACCTATGAAGAAAAGTTCTATATTTGAGTAAAACTTTTCGACTTTGATATAGGAATCGTTGCTTCTTCAATAATTTCTTGTGATTGAGGGGTTTCTTTGGCTTCTTAATCCTTTTGGAAACAGATTTCTTTACAAATTTTGTGGATTTCCAATCTCGTAACATGAGATTGATCAATATGATAATGAGTGTTTTGGATGATCTTTATCTAAATTAATGTAGTGAAAACACATCAAACAAATTTAAAACAGTTGTTTTAAGTCCTATGCTAAACATCAAGTGTATAACCAAAATGTTTTTCAAAAAGTGTTTTAACAGGTTTTACACATGACAAGCACTTCAAACAGACTCACTCTTAGTTCTCAAGTAGGTCATCATAGCAATCAACAACCCACATCTTAGAACTGCGTCGACTCACACAGCCGTGTCACCCCCGAAAGGGCGCCCGTGTTTTTGTCTTTTCCAGGTACATACTCAGAGTGACGGAAGTGGATACCGGATCCCTTGAGCAAACAATCCTTGGCAGTTATATGGTGAGTATCTTGGGGGTAGATTCTTCCCTCCCCTGCACTGTGATTGAAACAATGTTCAGAAACTGACTCAGTTAGTTACTACACTAGGTTCATAGTAAGGGTTTCCGTTCAGTGCGGCAAATGATAGACTCCCTCGAGAGACCTCCCTACCTTTAGAACAAAGGATTTGGGGATGGTTATCAATGCACACTACCATCAAAAGAGGGTTTCGCCAATTTTACTTTAAATTTTAGAGTGGGGTGGAATAGCCTGGCTTTGGCTTGAACCCACTTGAGTCGTTCCTCTTGGGTGAGTACTTTTTCCCACAAGAGCAGGCTCTCTACAAGGTTTTAACAAAGCTATAAAATGCATAAAAAGAAAAAGGTGAGTTTGGCATTTTGATCACCCAGTTAAGGGGAGAGCATAGGCCTATCACCGAAGACAAAGCAAACAAAGATTCAATTGTTAAGCACCAAATGAAAATTTTCTAAACTAAGTGAAGATGTTGCTTCACATAAACAGAAAATTCATTTTAAGCCTAAATTGAAAAATGAAGTGTCTATCCTAGGATTGCTTTGTTTTACCTTAGATGACTACCCTAGGATTGATTAATTTTATGCTTAAATGACTACCCTAGGATTGGTTAATTTTATCCTTTTAGATTATTAACTGTCTGCGACTGCGTCGGAATCAGTTAAATTATTTTACAATTACAAATTACAAAGCTTCCTTTTAAAAGTTGCGCTGCAACAGACATTATAGGCGCTGCAAAAACTGTTAAAGGCGCTACAAAAATAGTTAACGGTGCTGCAAAAGAAGTTAAGGGCACTGCAAAAATAGTTAAGGGCACTACAAAAACAGTTAAGGGCACTGCAACAGAAGTTAAGGGCGTTGCAAAAGAAGTTAAGGGCGCTGCAAAAGTCTTCAAATGCGCTAATCTAGAGGTGACCTTCCTGAAACGTGTTGTTTGCGCTATTCCGCTATTTTTTTCTTGTAATCAGTCAAAAGAAGCTGCAAAAAGATGTTAAAAACGGGGCAAGAGCCCCACGGTGGGCACCAAAAATGTGTAATGCTTATTTATGTTAATCTAATTGAAAACAAAAACACAATAATGAAACATTAATCTAAAGAAAACTAACTAAAATTAAGCAAACCAATGTTCTTCAGAACCGTCCCATTTTCTCTATCTACAGTGATTCTTTTGAAGGTATTGCTCTCAGATTATGTAAGCTAGGCTTCCTCCAAATGGCAACTTGTAGAATGAGTATACAAATGAGAATGTTTTACTATTCTATATGCTGATGAAGATGAGATTGATGATACGGATATGGACAGGGGCTGTGATTATGCACAGGGGCTGTGAATAAGAGATATCATGATTCTATTGCTATTGCTATGATTCTAATACTATCTATGCTATGAAAGTACTCTATGAATGCTATTGATGCTATGAAATTTGCCTATAGTTTACTTGCTTAAACTTCTATATGATTTGGAGCTCCCGACAGTTGTATTTATAGATTTTTGCAGGCTCAATCCTGGCTGGCAAGAATCTACGGCTGTGAGATTGTCTGGTAAGTTTGAATGGTGAGAGATGGAGAGGTTGAGAAGAAAATGGAGGAGGTTGAGAGGTTGGAGAGAAGGATGGATTCCTGTCTTCAACCCACGGAAACCTGCATAGAAAGAGAAATTTAATTTTCTGTTTCAACCGTTTGCTTCCCGGGAGTTGAAGATAAATCCCAAATTAAATAAATTAAAATAAATTTATTTAATTTATTGCATTTGATTTTTTATTTTTGAAAACTATGGAAGATTTAATTAAAGATTTACTTGCTTAAACTTCTATATGATTTGGAGCTCCCGGCAGCTGTATTTATAGATTTTTGCAGGCTCAATCCCGGCTGGCAAGAATCTACGGCTATGAGATTGTCTGGTAAGTTTGAATGGTGAGAGATGGAGAGGTTGAGAAGAAAATGGGGAGAGAGGTTGAGAGAGAGGATGGATTCTGTCTTCAACCCACGGGAACAAACCCACAAAAATAGAGAAATTTAATTTTCTGTTTCAACCGCTTCCCGGGAGTTGAAGATAAATCCCAAATTAAATAAATTAAAATAAATTTATTTAATTTATTGCATTTGATTTTTGATTTTTGAAAACTATGGAAGATTTAATTAAATATTTTGTAATATTTAATTATGATGTGACTTTAGAAGAATTTGAAATATTTAAAAGATTTAATTAAATATTTTTTTGGAAATATTTAATTATGAATAGATTTTTGAATCGAATTAGAGGAATTTTGAAATGATTTTAAGAATGAATATCTAAATTGGATTAGAGGAAATAATTAAATATTTTGGAATATTTAATTGTAAATGATATTTAGAAGAAGAATAATATTTTAATCTTTATTTTGAATAAGATATTCAAACAAAGATTATTGATAATTAATATAAATAAATCGTAATGTTTATTTAATTAATTAAGAAATGAATATGAAAAGATGATTAAATAAACTCATTTATTTAATCGAAATGAAAGAATGAAGAAATATAAATAAATTATTTAACTTTATTTATACACAGATAGGATTCGAAGATTTTAATTAAATATTAAAAATATTTTTAAAAATATTTAATTAATTACCAGACAATGTAATGTGACCATTTTAAGGTGTATACAATACCTTCACAACACTGGGGGAAATCTTATCTACAACAAACATCAACATATGGGGCACAAAGAATCCTTATGATGAAAATACAGTCAACGCTACAGCTAGTCGTATCATGAATTGGCATTCACACATCATCTCATACACAAATTGGGACCAACATAAAAAAGGGAATTCCTATCAAAGCAAGGTGAAGATCATCAAAGAAAATAAAGTAGTAAAGAAAAAAGGACATGTCAAGTACAAATGGATACCAAAGAAAAATAAAGAAAATAATCCCTCAAAAACTCCATTAGTCAAAGAAACTATGGGGAAAAATCAGAAAGGGAAATGTATCCATCAAAAGAGTCCTCAAATACAAAAGCAAGCTTCTCAAGCAAGGAACAAAATATATCTAGTGGTTGGTCCTAATTCCACGAAAAACCTCCATCCCCATCCATCATCGCTCATCTTCCCAAGTTTGGAGAGTCAAAGGTTCCAAACCATCAACCAATCCATCTTATATTTCTTCATACATGTCACCATACACTCTATTCACAATATCCAATTCTCGCATTGACCGTGTGTTGGAAGCTACCCTTCATCATAAGGATTTTGAAAGCACTTTATTAGGATGTGCACACATAGACAAGGCTAATTTTGGTATCCACAAGGCATATCAGATTCCTTCAAGGTTGCATTCAAGTGCTCGTATCTTAGCAAATCAACTTCTTCAAGCAGGATATCACTGGCACATTATGATAGTGGCCTCTAAATCAGTTCCACCAGGGGGTTCAACATGAGGGTAAAATTTTCAAAAATAAAATAAAAATCAAGAAAATAGTAAAACTAAAAATCATCCTCTAGTGAAAACCACTATGGTGGCACTTTGGGCAAGTACTATGATGAAAACCTAGAAAAAAGGTGTCATGAGTAGAATTGAGCATCTATATGATCCTTCTCAGATAGAAGAATCTCATCCTTGTCATGATAAATCCAATGTTACCTCCATCCATCTAATCCAACTTTATCCAGATATTCCACTTTATCTTGATCTTGACAAAGATTCGACATATACTTCAACTCTACTCATGGAAATTTTTTGGCAAGATCTTTACCATTTTATCTCGTGAAGTCCCATAGCCCATATGTAGCATGATAAAATTCTGTAAAACTCTTCTCTTCACATATACATTACCTATATTGGTTGTCCATTGCATTATGAAGAATTACTAAACACTAGGGGTAGATTATTGCACTCTTGTTTTTTAATAACTCTTGATCCATGTCTTATATCTCAAATTTATGACATCTACATCATGATCTAGGTATCATATCCTCAAAATATTATCTCAAAAATCCCAAAAAAATTCGTAAAATCTTATCTTATTGAAAACACCAAAACATTCATCAGAAAATCCAAAAACATTTGCAAAATCCTATACAACTAAAATCCAAAAACATTTAGAAAATTGTATAGGCTAAAATCCTGATGTAGACCCAAGGTGGAAATCAACTTGAAATGACAAATAACAAATATTCAACCCAAATTGCAAAGAAAATCAAAACAACTTCACAAATCCACTTGTTAGATGCATTCTTTCCATCAACACTGCCAAACAGCTTCAAGGGACTTTTCACCCAACTTTCCCAAAAGACTTTCCAAAGAAATAATATATTTAGACACCCATTAAAGACTTTCACAACATACTTCAATATCAGATATAACTCCTTTGTACCAGTTTAGACTTCCAATACACTCACCATGGGAAAAACAAGGAAAATAGATCAATTTAACAAAGGAAGTACCATTAAAACTTATCCAATCATCTTGAAACCTTGGGGAAGCAAATCAAATGGTTGAAAACCATAGAATCCACCACTAGTTTTCACCTGTATGGTCAGAAACACTCCCAACTCAAAAAACCTCCTTTAGTAATGCAAAAACAAGGGTTTTGTCAAAATCTTCATTTCCAGACTTGAATAAACAAATAAATGGTACAAAAACCTTCCATAGGGTCTGCCTTGACATTTTAAATGCTTACAATCTCAACTCCATTAATAATTCATTGAAAAGCACTTCAAAACCATCACTTTTCAAGGGAAAAATTGCATTTTCAGCCCTAGGGCATCACACATTCACCACAATAACGCCTTATTATAATATAAAATGCATTAATACATCTAATTTTCATCATATTAGACCATTCCACTGAGTTACAGTGGCATACAATGGGTGGAATGGTCAAAAACTACATTTTAGACTTTCAAACCCTCTAATGGCTGTGCACAGGCAGCTTTAATAAAATGTCAATAAAATCCTTTAAACTCAATGAAAATTCACCAAACCACTTTCAAATGAAATCTAACACTCTCCTCTTTCCAACCATAATATGGTTGATCCCGTACAAGTCAGACAAAGGTCGTAGCACACGTTTTAGCAGAAAATTTACACAAAGTTTTTTAGAAAACAACCACTTTTTCATTAGAACTTAAAAAAAAAGATTCAACCACCATGCCTCGACCATGAGAGGCTTATTTAACATATAACCACCCTTACAAACATCCTCCAACTGAAATTTTAATTAGTTGGACATTGGAAGCCAACTTTTTACCAATTAGACCCCTAATTGCCTAGTTTTTCACTTTTAACAATTTGTTGACAATAAGTACATTTTTATGCAACCTTTTGCATTTTTTGAACTAAATAACATAAAATACCCCTAATTACATCATTAATGGACTCAAAGGCCTTATTCAATCATAAAATGACTCAAGTAACCCTCTTTTCCTAATTCCTATGCTTCCTTCAAAGGATGAATTGTTTTAAACTGTGTGTATTGGGTGCTCCTGCACCAAATCCAAAACATCCAGAAAACATCAAAAACCCTAAAAGTTCAAACATAAAAAATCCAAAAAAAAGAGTCCCCTTGTCGAACTACATCGTCTCTGAGCTTGAACGTAGGAAAGGCTTATCTATGATCAGCCCCTGAGACACTCTAGGTCAGTCCTTTAGGAGTCCGTCATAATAATTCTTGTCTCTCATTTGTTCATATCTTCATCTTGTAAATAGGTCAAGTTAGTCAAATTACGTGGTCTTTGTGTGTATAACGTAGGGAAGGTTTATCTTTGATCAATCCCTGAGGCCCCTAGGATAGGTCTTTAGGTTATGTTCTTGGTCAAAACTCAAAAATTCTCAGAAAACCCCTAAAAATTTGTAAAACCCTTGAAAATACTAAACATTTGTAAAACCCTTGAAAATCCCCTAAACATCCAAATATTCAGAAAACACAAAAACAATAGAAAACATTCAAAAGACCTAAAAAGCCTCAAAACATTTAGAAAACCCTAAACAACCTCATAAAAAATTGAAAACATAAACATTCATATAAACTTTCAAAAAGCCAAAAAATAACCTCAAAACATTTCAAAATACCAAAAACATTGAAATATTCCAAAAAAATCCAAAACCCATCCATCCCATCTCGCTTTCACCCACAATAAACTTTCATCCATAATAAATCAATCGTCACCTTCAACCTTTGGTGAAGCAAATAGAAAACTAGTGTAACAAGTCGTAAAGTGCGAACCTAAGTATCAAAATCTAAAGTCTAAATCATAGATAAGTATGTCAGTGGAGTTTATGGAAATGACTCATTTGAGCATCATTATCCTAACATCAAACAAACCCTTGATTAATATGTCCTAGGATGTATCCTTCCTATTTGTCTTTGATCTTTTCTTATGATTTATCTTAATGACCCATTCCAAGGACCTTTCGATGATGTCTAACAAAAAGTTTTAGAGAGAAAGGAATGGGGCATTGATCTTTATCTTTCGTTTGCTATGCTTGTGTTACTATTGTAAAATAATCTTGGTGCATACTTGCTTAGTTGTGTGTAAGAAGGTTGTTTAGGGTATGTTGTTGACTATTGCGTATGCTTTGGTCCAATATGTTCTAAAGCTTCTAACTTGCATTCCAATGATGTTTTCATATGTCAATATGCGAACAAGAACTATCATATTTGTTTGTCAAGTCAAAGTCCATTATACTAGATACAACATCCTCTTGGTTATCAATATCTTGATGCATCGTGTTTGTGTTTTATCAAACAATAAGGAATGACAGAAAATCCCAATCCCGAAGTGTGAGTATCTCCTCATCCTACATATTCATCCTGCATTTTGCATTGTCTCGTCACCATCCCTAATAAATTCTTGATGGATCAAGGACTTGTTGGATCATTTGAAGCAATCATCATTAACAAGCATTCATTCTTCATTCTTCTATCTTCTCTCCATGCTAACCTGGTGTATACATCTAAAATCGGTCAAGAAATTTAATTAATTAAATACTAGTTATTTAATTAATATTTATTCTACTTATAAATAAATTCTTAATTTATTTATATAGTTCATATCTTCTAAATTCTCCAAATCTAAAATTACAATTCCTCTAATTTAATTAAATAAACAAATTTCTATAAGTTTGTTTTATTTAATTAATTTTCACTAATCCCAAATTTGGAATTCAAGCACATGTCTACAACTTTTCATTTCACCTCACCAAGGTCACATGAAATTAAATAATTCTAATTTTGAATTAGAATTATCTTCAACAAACTTTCGAACACATGGCTTATTCCTCACACACTTGATTCTCCCATCCATTTGGCATTCAAACACATGGTCTTTTTCTCACACACTTGATTCTCCCATCCATTTGGCATGTTGCCCTTGGTCAAGGGGACATTCTCCAAGATTCTTCCATCTCAACCACCCATCCCTCATGCTTGAATTTGGAACGTCGATCGCTGCCACATCACAAGATGCTTGCAAAATCCTATAAATACAACCCTTGGCTATAGTATTTGGCATCCCATATTTGAGTAGAGTTATTATGCAGGAATATCTTTTGAAGCATTGGAGCATTTGGAGTCTTATAACATTGTTTATCATTTTAACAAGTTTCCATTGTAGCATCATGTTAACTTAGAACCATGCTTTGCTTTATAGTTTCATTTTAGTTTATCATATTCATAGTTTATATTTGAGGATATGTAGAATAATCCTAGCTTTATATCATAGCATTAGCATTGTATAAATATAACATCATTATCCATTTGTCCAAACATCACCATTATCATAGTATCATGGCTTTCATCATATAGTTGCATGTAGGAATTTAGATTTCTTACATTTTTGAACATCATCTTGTTTCTTAAGTGGTCATTTTAACAACCATAGTGCACATATAAAATATGAGAGCCAAATGGTTTAATAAATCCTTAAGAATAGAGGACAATGGCACATTTTTAGGAATTTAATCTTGTTTCAGTTTGATTCAATTTTATTGATTAAATATCTAATATAATATGTCTCATTGGTGTTTGTGTTGATTTACTAACTCTCCCATATTTCACACACACATAAAATGGCATCCACCATGGGGCCCAACCCCATATTTTAACAATTTTGTGGAAAAGTTCATGTAAACAGGTTGGACATGACGTTTTAGCGCGACCATGAGTTCTTTTGGCGCATACAACAAATATTTTGGTGCATATGATCTCTATTTCAATGCATACAACCAATATTTTAGCACATATGGGGTATGTAATGGCGCATACGATATTTATTTTGGTGCATACGACCAATCTTTTAGCGCATTTGAGGTCTGTTACAATGCATATGACATTTCTTGTGGCGCATCCAACAAATCTTTTAGCGCATTCAGGGAGTCTTTCAGTGCTTTCAGTCAATATTTTAGCGCATTCATTACTTCTTTTAGTGCATTCATCACTTCTTTTAGCATGTTGATCAGTTATTTTAGCACATAGAGTAGCTGTTATAGTGCATTGAAATAATCTTTTAGTGCATTGGATGACTGTTTTAGTGCATCTATGTAAATTTGCAAAATATGAAAAATCTAAGAACTAATTGATGTTTTCTACTTGCAGGTACTTTTATATGTTGTTCAAAGACAATCTTATCAAACTACTAATGATTTATGCAATGGTTGGAGTTATTTAATGCTTTATTTTGAATAAGATAGGAATCTAGCTTAATTAGAAGGTTAAAAAACACCATGTCTTATGTGCTTGATGAATTGTAGGCATATGCTCTCCCCTTAACTAGGTGACCAAAAATCTCAACCCATTCATTTTATTTTTTTATCCATAGAGGGCTTGCCTTGTGGGAAAAATTAATCACCCAAGGGAACGACCCAACTGGTAAAACACTAAAGCCAAGTAACTTCCAACCGAGATATAAATGTGGGTACTTGAGGAAAGTTCAAGTATCACGAGGATTGTTCCGACAAGAAGGGAGACAATGGTCTCTTGCCGTATGGATGATCCCCCATGAATGAAATGCCTATACCAGAACCCTTTTTTGTAGCAAGGACAAAATCCTTAATCTATTTACTAGCACAGGAACAGTCATTCTGAAGCCATCCCACATTTTTGCGGCTTTCATGGGAGTTTCATGGGTATTGATGCTTAGCTGCCTCAAGAAGTGAGTGTTGTGGAGGGGAGACAGTGAGGTCAAGCATTTAATCATCTGCTAAAAGTAGGCATAGTTGGAGTTAAATCCAAGTGGGAATCTAGTGAATATTGTCCTACATAGCCTTAGGATTGTACATGCTTGATGTGTTTTACCAATGTGTTTTCAAACAAATTTCAAACAAAACATAACACTAGAAGTGAAAACCTTGGTTCAAGAATCATCTATTTGAGTACTAAATTTCCATCATTCATAAGTTAGGAGACCAAACAAAATTCACTTGTCAAAAGGTTACATCCTTGGAAACATTCAAATTCTCAAAATTCAAAGCCAAACAACCAAATAGAGTTGCAAAAACACCAGATTATTCCAGATTAGCGCATTCATTTGCTATTATAGCACATTGTTGCAATATTTTAGCACATCCAAAATCTATTCTAGTGCATCCATATACTGTTCTGCGGCATCCACCACTTTTTCCAACACATCTGAGTCATATTTTAGAGCATAGGCCCTCTGTTATAGTGCATACACTGCATATTTTCGTGCATTGACCCTCCATTCTAGTGCATCCAGGCAATATTATGGCGCATATGTCAAATCTATTATCACATTGACCCTCTGTTCTAGTGCATCCAGGAAATCTTATAGCGCATCTGTCAAATCTATTAGCACATAGACCCTTTATTCTAACGCATCTAGTCAATCTTATAGCACATTTGTGCAATCTTTTAGCGCATCTATCCTTTGTTGTAGCACATCCAGGTCATCTTCCAGTGCATTTTTCAAATCTTTCAGTGCATCCAGGCTCTGTTTTAGTGCATCCATTAAATGCAAAACCTAAGAGTTGAATCTATCCCCTGTTTCATCGTTTGAACCAAAAATCAAAATCTTTTTCCAATCTAGAATTATTCATTAGGCACAATAGAGTCTAAACTTGTTAAAAATGACCTCTAAAAGTGAAATTCTCCATTCTAAACCTAAATCTAAACATCTCAAAGTGCCTAAGTCATCGAACCTATCATATCTTTGATTGTTAAGCCTAGTTTCATCATCAAGATTTATCATCCTCTTATCACAAAATGCGGCTATATAATAAAATTGAACTTATTCTCAATCAATAGAATTTGTCATTCTATTCAACTTAGTTGTAATCCTTGGCACTATTCCAAACAAAGATCAAATTTTAGTCAAATTATAACACTTGTATGCCCATTCAAACAAGATTACAAAAGTAGAAACTCAAGGAAAAAGAACTTGAAACCCAAAACATTGAAACTCAAAACATCGAAACTCAAAAAAGTGAAACCCAAAACATTGAAACTCATAACACCATGGCAGAACCTGAAGAAAATCCTTTCCATGGAACCAACATTGAAAGTGAAGAAATAACTGAGGAAGACATCCAAAATGTTGAACAAGATCCCAATTTCCACAAATGCTTCAAAAATATTTTTGAAAGAAATGGGGAAAAATACTTGCTAATGCTAGCTAAAAAAGGTGTCAAATTTCCTGATGACTTTGATGTTAATCAATTGAAAGTGCCTCCAAAAAATCCTGAAAAAGAAACAGAACAAGTGGTCTCCCTAACCCATCAAATGAAGAACCTTCAACAACAAATTATTGACATGCAAAGGGGAACATCAAAATGATACTTCATCCAAGATATTTTTCCATATCCTTTTGATCAAGATATCCACATAATTCCTTTCCCCAAACATTGTGAATTCCAAAAGTATGAAAAATACAATGGGAAAATAGATCCAATTGATCATGTGAGGGAATTGAGAACCATGAGTCTTGAGTTTTCACATGAGGAAACTTATTTAATGAGACTATTTCCACGAAACTTAGGTGGACAATGCCTTGAATGGTTTTCCAAACTCGCACCACCAATCAAAACCTTTGAAGAATTAGTCAACAAATTAATCACCCAATATTCTTACAAAATCCAACATGATATAACCATGAAAGACCTTTGCAACTTGAAACAGAAAAAGGGTTTCATTCCTCATTTTTCTACAAAAATGGAGAAGGTTGTTTGCGAGGTATTCTCACCCCGTACCTGAAAAAGAAAAGATAGAAATCTTCATCGAAAACATAAATGACAAGATGAGTTATAGATTGGAATTTCAATGTCCACCTACATTTGAAAAATTGATTGAAAATGGCATCAAGATTGAAGAGGCTTTGGTAAAAATAGGAGTCATAAAACTTTACAATGACAACAACTCATCAAATTCCTCCAACAATTACAATAGTGGTGACAAACCAAAGTTTTGGCAACGAAACAAGAATGTGGGTAACAATGATGGCATAGTTGAAAACCAAAATGCCAAAACTGTATTCAACTTAACTGTCGCTACCACCAAAACTAATCAGAACAACAATCCACCCAACAACAAAAACAACAACCAAAATGTCAAGCAAAACAACAATCAAGGTAATATTGGATCTAGAACACCATCATATCGAACAAACTCAAATCGAAGAAGGTTCAAACCTTTGGGAAAAACATTAGAATCAACATTAAAGAAGCTTCTTGAAGCTAAATTCATCACTATGAGGAGCAAAAAATTGGGAACCACAATTTAAACCTCCATGGTGGAATGATGCCCATTACTGTGAGTTTCATCAAAACAAAGGACATAAAATGAATGTCTACATGAAATTAAAGCACTTGATACAAGACTTGATTGAAAACAACAAAAAAAAAATTGTAGGACCCCAAACAAACAATGATCATGGAGCGTTCAAGAACCCTTTACCAAACTGGCATAGCCACGGTAGGAGGGTCCTCAAGGAGAACAATCCAGATCATGCAGCAAGAGTAACACAATAGAAGAAACACAAAATATGGAGGAAAATGCAGATGCAAATATTCTCATTAACATAAATCTCAGTTGCAATCAGCTGACAACATCTGGGCTTATAGATTTGGCTCACAGGCCTGATACAACATGTTCAAAAATACAACATTCCAATATGCTCCTATATGCAAGCGGAATCTTACAGATACAATCTATATTGTTCTTCTAGATCAAAATATACTCTTATAATGATATATTACATTATTTATATCACATGCGCAATTCTAGAAGCATCTTTGTAGGCCAAAAAATCATTACATTCTCTAATGGAAGAAAATATAACGTGCACATGAACAGGTCGGCCTCAAATTTTAATTACTCCTCGGTGAATGCATAGGAAAAAGTGTGGACCTATAATTAAGGTTGGGGTCACTCCATGGAACATTTACATACTTAAGATCTGCAAGTCATGGGAATGATCCTCCAGGGATCAAATTAGCTACTTACTTTGAAAATTATTCTGGTGTTGGTTCAAGAAACTGCCATGAAATCTAGAATCGATAAATTTTTCGGAAAAGGATCCAATCACACTCAAATATTGGAATAAGGAAAACAATCATGTCCATGATGTAAACCAAGATCCACAAGGTCTGGTGAGCAAATATGATGAATTCACCAACACAAACTGATCGAGAACAGAATAAGAACAAAAACTGAAAGAAAATATTTTTGGTTGATGCAAGATTGCCAAGAACAAAGGATGCTCCTACATCAAACATTTGGGGTTATTGAAAAGTGAGTCCCTTACTTTGTTGGGGCTAAAGGAAAACCAAGATGGTTGATCCCAGCCTGAGAAATCCAAGAAGAATGCTCCATTGGTCTATCTTTCCACTTCACAAGGTATTCTTTGTACTGCCTTCCATGAGTTTTCCTTCCATCTCTGATATCCAAAATCTCTTCAATCTCATCTGAATGTTGTTTAGGAAACTGGTTCTCCAATTTTTCTTTACTACCTTCACTGAATTCTACTTCATGGTATTGATGTAGATCTACAATGTTGAATATAAGTGATATACCCATTCCATTCGGTAACTCCACTTCATATGCATTTCGTGAATCAAAATTCTTTAAGATCTTACAAGGTCCAAACTTCCTCATCTTTAACTTGTTGTACGTGCCAACTAGAAATATTTCCTTCCTCAAATATACCATCACTTCATCTCCAAATTTGAATTCCTTATGTCTCCTCTTTTCATCTGCTTTCTCTTTATACTTCTGGTTCATGTCTTCCAATTTTTGTTTCACTTGAGTATGCATTTTTGTCATATGTTCTACAAATTCTTCTACTTCTACACTCCTCTTATCTTCCATGTTGATATCTCTCAACTTTGATATACCTCTAGGATGAACTCCAGTAACAATCTCAAAAGGTGTCTTTCTTGTACTCATGTTCACTGAATTATTGTATGAAAACTTTGCTTGTGCAAGGACTAAATCCACACTTCCAGTCTTCTCTCCAACCAAACATCTCAAAAAATTTCCTAGACTCCTATTTACTACCTTTTTATGTCCATTAGTCTATGGGTGAAATGTAGAACTAAACTTTAGACCTGTCTTCAACTTCTTCTAAAGTGTCCTCCAAAAGTAACCAACAAACTTTACATCTCTGGTTGAAACAATACTCTTAGGTAATCCATGCAATCTGACCACTTCTTTGAAAAAAAAATCTGCTACATGTACTCCATCTATTGTCTTCTTACAAGGTATGAAATTTTCCATCTTAGAAAATCTATCTATCACCACAAATACAGATTCATTACCTCATTGTGTCTTCGATAAACCAAGTATGAAATCCATACTGATATCCTCCCAAGGTCTCTTCAGAACTTTCAAAGGCTTGTACAATCCAACATTCTACCTACTTCCTTTTGTAACTTGAAAAACTCTGCAACTCTACACAAATCTTCTAGCATACTTATGAATCAATGGCCAAAAGTAATGCTCACTTACTAATGCTATTGTCTTATCAATTCCAAAGTGTCCTGACAATCCTCCACTATGTTTTTCTTTCACCAAGTTATCCCTCATTGAAATCCAGGGTATACACAACTAATTACCTCTGAAAAACATATCATCTTTAATGAAATAATCCAACCATTGACTTCTATCCTCCAAAACTAGTTCTTTACAAGTTCTCCAAGGTTATGCAAAATCCGGGTCTTCCTCATACAAGTTATTCAATTCATAAAATCCTAATACCTCCACTCTCATCTCTGTCAGTAAATTCCTTCTCCTACTAAAGGCATCAACAACTCTACTTGACTTTCCACTCCTATGTTTCAAAACAAAGGTTTAGCTCTACAAGAATTCTACCCATCTCATGTGTCTTTGATTCAACCTACCTTGACTATTCAAATATTAGAATGCTTGATGATTCATATACAACAAAAACTCCTCAGGTAACAAGTAATGTCTCCACTTTTTCAAGGCTTGAACTATGACATAAAAATACTTATCATACATTGAATACCTTCTCCTAACATCATTAAAATTCTCACTGAAATAAGCTACAGGTCTCCCTTCTTGACTCAACACTGCTCCAATTGCATTTCCACTTGCATCACAGTCTACTTGAAATACCTTATTAAAATATGGTAAATCCAACACAGGTTTCTCAATCACCTTCTGCTTCAACAACTCAAAACTTTGATCTGCTCTAGATGTCCACCTAAAATCCTTCCTATCTCCTCTCATTGTTTATATCATATGATTGCAAATAGAACTGAAATTCCTAATGGACTTTCAATAGAAACTAGCCAATCCATGAAATGATCTTACCTCTCCAATTCTATCTAGTGTAGGCAACTCAAAAATTGATCTTACCTTCTTAGGGTCCATCTTGAACCCATCCATAGATATCACAAATCCCAGATATACCAATTCTTCCTTCATGAAACTACACTTCTTAATGTTTATCAACAACTGCTTCTCTCTCAACCTCTACAAAACTTGTCTTATATGCAACAAATTTTCTTCTCCACTCTTATTGAATATCAAGATGTCATCCAAATATACAATCAAAAACTTACCCAATAATTTCTTCAATACTTCATTCATCAACCTCATGAAATTACTTGGTGCATTTTTTGATCCAAAAGGCATCACCAAGCACTCATACAATCCCTCATTTTTCTTGAATGTTGTTTTCCATTCATCCCCTTCTCTGATTCTGATATGATGGTATCCACTCTTCAAATCTATCTTTGTAAAGTATTTAGCTCCACTCAAACAATCCATAATGTCATCCATCTGGGGCAAGGGGAATCTATACTTCACTATGATCTTGTTTATGGCTCTAGAATCTATACACATCCTCCATTCTCTATCCTTCTAAGGTGCTAGCACAATAGGTACTGCACATGGACTTAAGCTTTCTCTGATCAAACCCTTCCTCAACAATTCTTGCAATTTTCTATTCAACTCCTCATTCTCTATTGGTGTCATCTAGAGTGTTGCTTTATTAGGAAAACTAGCTCCAGGAATCAGATCCATACAGTGACATACTCCTCACAGGTGGCAATCCATCAGGTACATTATCTGAAATGATCTCCTCATACTCTATCAGCAACTCCTTTATCTCTTCTGGGATTTTTTCTATATGCTTCAAATATTCATCCTTCTTAGGAACCAAGGAATAACACACATTCTCATGTCTGAATCCATCAAGGAATCTCCTTCCATCAACTAGAAAAACCCTAGCATTCATACAAACCTCAACTTTAGGAACATCTTCCAATGGAAACAAAGTTTGCTTCATCCCATTAACAACAATGGTATATATATTATTCTTTCCATCTTGAATAGCCTATCTATCATTCTGCCAAGGCCTCCCCAACAAAACATGGCATATATCCATAGGCATGATATCACACAAAACTTTGTCATGGTAATTACCTATCTTCAATTTCACCAAACATTGTTCACTTAATAGAATCTTATGCTCATCTTGAATCCAATCTATCTGATAGGGCTTTAGGTGTTTCAACCTTTCCAGCTTCAATTTGGTCACCATCTCTTTAGAAACTAGGTTCTCTGAGCTTCCATTATCAACAATCACTTTGCAACATTTACCAGCTACCTTGCATCTGGTCTAAAACAAATTCTTTCTTTGCAATGGCTCCTGCTCCATCTCACTCGGAAATAATACTCTCTTATTCACCAACACTTCTCCATCTTCCAATTTATTAGATGATCCAACATGATCCTCATCAACAAAGGTTGTTCTTTTATTTTTTTATGTCTTCCTACTTTTCTCTCCTTGATTGCATTCAAATGCTCTATGTCCTTCTCCACCACATTTATAACAAGTTCCCTTGAATGTTCTTTTGTCCTATCCTCTATCATCTCTTCTATAACCTTCATTCTGATAACCACCATATCCTCCTCTTCTATAAGAGTTTCCATCACCTCTATGATATACATTATCATTCTTACTAACCTCCTTATCATTATTCTAATCTAGAAAAGATCCTCTTCCTCATCCAGTAAAAGTTCTTCCTCTTTGAAATATTCCACCTCTTCCTCTTTGTCTCTGCTCATGTCTTTTATTCAACTTCTCTTCTTCCTTTAGGGCACATTGATATGCTTCCTCCACACTCTACAACTTTATCAAAATAATATCATCTTGTATAGATGACCTCAAACCATTCACATATATAGCTACTTGATCGATCTCATCCTTCGAATGTCCAGATTTGATATTCAACTTATAGAACTCTTTAGTATACTCTGTCACACTTGATTCCTTCTATTTCAAATTTTGCAATTTTTAGAACAAACTGATCTGATAATCTACAAGCATAAACTTTTTTTTCAACTTATTCACCATCTGATCCCATGATTTTATCTTTTCTTTTCATCTTCTTTGCCTATCTGTTTGCAAATGTTCCCACCAAAGGGATGCATGTCCTCTCAACTTCGTGCAAGAAAATTTTACCTTCTTATCTTCAATGGTACCTTCAAATTCAAAATACTTTTCCATCTCTGTAATCTAATCAAGAAATTCTTCTGAATCCAACTTAACATTACAATCCGATGGATTGAAATGGGGTTTTATATTCGCTCTAGTTAGGGCTCTTATGAACCTCTCTTCTCGCTGATTTAGGCTAGGTTGCTCTTCTCTTCCTCTTTCTTCCCATACTTCTACCTCTTCATCACTCACATCATCAATTGGTTGACCTCTCCTTTGGGTCATTTCAACTGCATCTAATCTAGAAGCAATTCCTCTCACCATCTCCATTAAAGCTTGGTCTACATTTCCACATGCTCCATTTCCTCTAATATTTCTTCTTCCTGCCATCTTTACACAAGTCCTCTAGAGTTACAAGTCGAATTCTCAATCTGCCACCCCACAAGAAATCTTCAATAGGACTACACAAATTCTGACGACCTTACATAGATCGAGTCTCGCTCTGACACCAATCTGGTGCAACCACAGTAGGAGGGTCCTCAAGGAGAACAATCTAGACTATGTAGCAAGAGTAACACTACAGAAGCAACACAAAATATGGAGGAAAATGCATATGCAAATATTCTCATTAAAAAAAATCTTAGTTACAATCAGCCGAAAACATTCGAGCTTACAGATTCGACTCACAGGCCTGATACAACATGTTAAAAAAACAACATTCCAATACGCTCCTATATGCAAGAAAAATATTACAGATATAATATATATTGTTCTTATAGATCGAAATTTAATCTTCTAATGATCTATTATAGTCTTTATATCACATCCACAATTCTAGAAGCATCCTCATCAGCCAACAAATCATTACATTCTCCAATGAAAAAAAATATAATGTGTGCATGAACATGTCGGCCTCAAATTTGAATTACTCCTCAGTGAATGCATAGGACAAAGTGTGGACCTATAATTAAGGTTGGGATCACTCCACAGAACATTTAAAATCACACCGTTAAGATCCCTAAGTTATGGGAATGATCCTCCAGTGATGAAATTAGCTGCTTACTTTGAAAATTATTCTGGTGCCAGTTCAAGAAACTTCCATGAAATTCATAATTGATAACTTTCTAAAAAAGGATCCAATCATGCTCAAATCTTGGAATAAGGAAAATGATCATTTCCATGATGTAAACCAAGATCCATAAGGTCTGGTGAGCAAAGATGAAAAATTCACCAACACAAACTGAGCAAGAACAGAACAAGAAAAAAAATTGAAAGAAAATATTTTTTGGTCACACAAGATTGCCAAGAACCAAGGATGCTCATGTATCACAAACTATGAAAAAGGGGAATCTTCTTCATCAAATAACAAGGGAAAAAATATAAACTATATTTATGATTCTAC
>VDFB02372310.1:0-26257 GCA_007258455.2 Sequoia sempervirens | reverse complement strand
CAATCAAAAGATGACTATGGTCAAATCAAAATCTAACTAGGATAAGATTGATATGTATGATTGATGAATGGTGATGATGTGGTGAAAATGATAATAGACCAAAGTAACCACAAGGAAATTCTAAAATCTCAAAAGGATAATGATCAAGATGATGGGAGATAAAAGTCAAACCCTAACTAGACTGTTGAGATTAGGGCCAAATGTGGATAAGAGGATGAAAATTTGTGAGATTCAAGACTACCAAGGATAACCAAGGTCTAATGATGGTTGGTTTATTTTTTAGTTTGAAATTAAAGGGTGGATGATTATGACATTGGATGAAAAACCTTAGTTTAGGGATGTAATCAAGATTTGAGATGCAAAGGTGGATGTGCAAAGCTAAACTGAAGTCTAAGTTTTATAGGTCTTAGGTCACTTAAATTCAAAAACTAGATTCAAAGGATAGACCCTAACTTGTTTCAATGTAGACTATGGTTGGTTCCCTAAGAAAGATGCATTTAGAGTGGTTATTTGTGGGAGTTTTTCAAGAATACACATAAAAAACTTATAAGACAAAATGGGTGTTTTGACTCTTGGTTGAAAAGGCATAAGGCTTAAGGCCAAAAGGCCAATATATTCATAGGTTTATCATAAATAAAGACACTCAAAATACAAGCACAACCTAGTTATTCAATTGGTTTGTTAACTTGGTGTAGGCCCACCACACTATAGTGTTAATACACCAAGATCAATGTGAGACGCTTCTCTTTCGAGAGTGGATAGCTAGAGGTCCAGTGGCATAGGCCCAATATGACAATAAGTTCACCTTTCCTCTCTCCTTAGGAAGCTAAGAATTCCAACCCAAATATTTATATCTCCACTCAAGGGCGTACACGTTGAGTAGCTTCAGGCATGATATTATACCTTGCACTACACTAAGTAATGATCAAAAGGTTCCTAGGCTTTTAAAACTAAGGTGTCTAGTGGGGGACTACCATGAATAGAGATCTCGTCTAATAGCCTAAGAATTAGGAGGCCCACTCCCACTCTCATCACTAGCTAGTCTTAATGGACCAAGGATCTTGTGGCCTGGCTTCGAACGATGTTGGCCACTCCTTGGGGTACAACTTCTGTTCTCACCCTTTGATATAGCTTGTCGAGAAATATGCTTAAGGTTAAACCTTGGGGTGATGAAATCCAAAGGAAGGCCTCCTGCTAAAATAAAAAAGGAGACTAATGTGTGTTTCTCTTACGCCCAAGATCACACAAGTGCGTGAGGGGAGAGGATACACACACTTGCTTAGGTTGACACACAACGTGAAAGTGCACAATAAATGGAAAAAAAAAACTTTTTAACACACTAAGCTATGTGTTATCTAATCTAAAAATCACAAACACAATGTTTCAAACTCGATTCTTTGACAAACGAACCTGCAACCAACCAGTTAGTAGTCTACAGGAAACCTTTAACGTCCTGCAACAAGTAGATTAGTAGTTTATATATTTTTATCTTTGGCTTGAAAAAAAGTGTTGCATTAGATGATTAGTAAAAAGGCATAACATAATAATTTAAATCATAAAATTAAGCACATTATTAAAAAATTCTTGGGAATGTTTTTAATAAATTTTTTAAGAAATCATAGAAAATCAAGGTTTAAAATTAAAACATTCATTTAACTGATTATACCTGATTTTTGATTTTTGATTTGAAGAAATTATTTGATCCAAAACATGCACATCATAAGCAACTTTCCAACGCCAGTAAAAATTTGAAAATCCAATGAGTGGTTTGAAAGTTACGCCTATTTTACTGTCGGTTAGTATTTTCAAAAATTGTAAAAAGGAGTAAGCAGTCTCAAAAAATGATTAAAGCTCTGTGAATGCATTTTCTAACCAACGAATGAAACCACATACATTATTAACAGAATTAAAAAATGCACAACACTAAAATTGCATTCAAGAAGTATAGATTCGTACAAGGTAGGGATTAACAAATAAAGTGCTTGAAAATCATGTTTTTAAAAGTCTAGAACACTATTCTGCATAAAAAATATGGGGTATAATATATGAAAATTCATCATTCAACCCTTCTGGATGTAATCATGATTTTTATTATTCCTCAAATAGCTCCTAAAAAGCATGATTTTAATATCCTCTTGAAAGTACTTGCAATCTTCAAGACATAAAACACCAAAAACTTGCAAACAACAATGTTAACCAAGAAGGTTAGTACTTCGTGTTATGTTGACCATTTTATGGATTGAGAAATTAGGTTTGGAATCACACACAACAACCACCAACTATTTCAAATAAGCTTTAAATCCCGAATCAAACAATAAAGCACAAATTAGCATAAACAAATAAATAAAACAATTAAATTCAGTTGTACCTTCCATGTCATCATTGATTGACCTCTATTGCCCTTCTCTTCTTTGCCTTGGTAAGATTTGAAATGCATTGCTTTGAGCTTTTTATGTATACAAATCAATAGGCTCAAGACGATAGTTTTGGTGAAAGTTTGAAGACTGTGGTTCAAGACTAAAGAGATTGAAGACTAAATGTATAGAAGAAGAGGTTGGTGTAATGAACATACAAGATCAAATAGAAAATGAATAATCAAGATCAAACAAGACAAATTTCATGAGAAAGTTTCTCATTTTCTAAGTAGAAATTAGTGGAAATTGATTGGAGAAAATTATGGAAGGAAGAGTAAATGAGAGAGATTTATGGAAATGGAAGAGTTAATGAGAGAAATTTATGGGGATGGAAGAGTTAGGGAGAGAAAAAGGTGGAAGTTTGTAAGAGTTGAGTGATAATTTTTTCAAAATTAAATAAATAAAAATTCTTTTATTTTTGAAGGAATGAATAATTAACTAAATTAAATAATTTAATTAGTTGTAGAGTAACTTTGGTTAAAACGATTAAACAAATTAAAATATTTATTTAATCAAAGATGAAATTAAGCAAAGGATTAAATGATTAATTAATTGATAAAATGATGAGAGGGAAATTAATCATAATTAAATAATTAAAATTATTTAATTATTAAGACATGAAGAAGAATAGGATTAGATTTTGAAGAAAAATTAGGTTTAGATGAGAGTTAGAGTTAGGTGGAATTAGGGTTAGACAGACAATTATTAGAAAATGGGACTGTAGGTTGAGAATAATTTTTAGTGTCTACAATCATGATCTTGTCTAATCCTATCCCTCACCTTGTCTATTTAAGCAAGGCTCTTGTATATTTGTAATCATATCATATCAAGCAAGCTATTACCTTGCCATACTCTCTTGTGGAAGGTTATATTATTATTTTTTAGGTGATCCTAGGGTGAGCCGATTTTCAGTTCCTACAAGTTTGAGTGGTTAAAGAGAGAAGATGAGGTGTTATATATTTTTTTCTTGTTATTTTTTTTAACTATGTCTTGTTTGTTACGAGTCTCCCTATTATTTCATTCTCATTTCACCTTCTATATTACACCTTTTATCTTTTTTTTGTGTATTTAATATGTTATTTCATTCTTATTTTACCTTCTAAATGTTACATCTTACATCTTATCACATGTTTATGGTTATAATATATTATTTATGTAACTTACTACATGCTTACTTTTAAATTTCTATGGTCACAAGATATTATCTATGTATGTCTTATCACTATTGTTCCTTGATGATTATGATTAAATTTTATAATGGAATCTCACAATTTCTTTAAAAGAGGTATATTATATTTATATTCAAGTCATACATTACAATGAAATTTATGTTTTTAATACGATTCTTGATTAGTAAATTATAAATTTTGATCTAAAATTAATTTGTACTAAATTAGTTAGTAAATTGTATTAAATTAACAACTTAAAATCTTATTTTTTTATATTAGTTGTAAATTTTAGTTTAAATATCTTATACTGATAAAAAAAAAGAAGATACAAGTCTACAATTAAACATATAAATGTATATGCATATACACACGTGATATAAAGAAACAAGTGCATACACATGATAAATATATAAACACATAAAATATTAATTATATATAAATGCATGTGCACATGATAAATATCTAGCATGACTTATGTGTCTTCCCATAGATGGATTGAGCTTCACTCTACCTAGGACTACTAAATCATGTCTTGAGACCTACCTTGATATGTGTGTCAAGCCCTCCACATGAAAGTATATCCAAGCACATCATTTTTTATCTACATACATGAATTCAATTATATACTTTTATATATGTGGCATCCTTGTTGGCAACCACCTCACTTTTTCAAAAAATTCTGAAACTTTCCACTTGAACATGATATTTCTTAAGTCATAATATATTTTTTCAAAAAACTAAAAACCCTTTTGTAGAGCTCAAAGTGAAGAATCCAAATATCTTTTTTTGATATTTTGATTAGTTTTAATATATATTTTTTAAAAATAATGCAAGCAGGTTGTTGAAATAAAAAATGAGGCTAATTAGAAATTAAAAACATAAAACATATTGAAAAAAATTGAAAAATATATGGTGCACTAGAGGAGAGAATCTTCTTGAAAAGAGTATATTTTTTTTGAAAAGAATAAAAAAATAGACAATAGTTGTGTCAAATGAAAACTATCAAATTCTAGTATGTTTGACTTTAACACATTATTACAAGGGAAATATACATCAAAATTTTAATTTTTTCCATGCACTAGATATTGAAGTTGTCTATTTGGGAAAAATTAAAGGGAAAATAAAGTTTTTTCTATTTTTTTCATGACGTCAAATCAACGTCACTTTTTCTTGAAATTTTTAGCAATTCAAAATTTGCTCTTAAGTTTATAAAAAAATATCAAAACAATTTTTTAATTTTTTTGAAAACTACAAGAATAAATTTCATCAAGATTTCTATATTTCATTAGTTTACATCATTTTGAAATTCAAAACATAAATACCACTTTTATGTGGTCGAAGTTGAGAATTTTTGTTTGTGTTGGCTGATTCATTTATAAAAGTGTGACATAAGTTGTACTTTTACCCATGTGAAATGTAAGCATATGATGTGGTTTATTTAATTTAAAATTTATATAATACCTTTACCTAACATCCACCTACATTGTGTAGAGGATGTTGGACATTCTCTCAACTTATGCAAATCATGCTCTCCAGTCATCCATGCCACATCACGTGGTGATACTATATTAACACAAATCAAAGTATCATAGCTAGTTGATGTGGCCTCAGTGGGAGGAATGCTAATTTGTAGATGCAATATATATTTATTGACATGAATAAATTTCAATTGATGAATACCATTGGTAATGGTGGCTATAATATGAAATTTTTCATATCTAGAGGGGGTCAATGCTAGCTCTATTACTACTCCTAATTCCAATTTTTTGGAAGATCCAAAAGGTTTGGACGAACTAATGCCCTCTTATTCAATGGCGATGGTAAATCTACTCATCTATACCAAGGTTTGTTTGTGAACATCCCTCACCCTTGTCCAACATGTGTAGGAATAGATATATAATCATGTAAATGTAAGTGAGCTTTTATATAATTGTTTAAAAAAATATAGTGACAACTAATCATTATGACCTACCAACCATATGGGATAAATAAGTGGACCCACAACTAAATCCATGCACCTAGTGATGGAATATGATCACACTTAATCTTGTCCTATATAAAATGGGAACATGCTTTGAACCATGTCCAACGAAACTTGCCTACTAATGTATGGCCATTTCTCATGGATAGTAACACTTGTAGAATGTGAAGCATAAAATTCGAGCTGAATGCTAATATCATCATAAGGGTTGTATGATTGAATGATCTCAATCATACATTTAATCTCATATTGGATAGTGACCAACCTATCTCTATTTGACAGATTTAGGGTATTATATATAGTTTGGTCTGAAAAATGCAATGCATTATCTAATCTCTAAATGGTGTCATAATAAAAATCACTGCTACAAGCATGATCATACTAATTAAACTAATGCAAATTCTAATAAGCCATTTCTAAATATCTACATAATTAATATATAAAATTTACATTTAATTTTGAAACTAAGTTAAATTTAATATAAACATGTATATTGCCATGGAAACATAAGAAATAAGAACTATACGAATTGCTACTCCAATTCGTATAAAGAAAAGAGAGATATATATTTTTTAACTATCAAATTATGACATATGATTAATATCAACCTCAAATGAGATAAGTAGAAAGCATAAATATGCAATTCACTATATCTACTATTTTTAAAAGGATGGATACAAATGCTTGAAGACGAAAGAATAATTATAATCTCAATTAGTACAACGAACAGTAAAATTATAGGAATCATCCAAGCAACTAGGGTATGGAAGGATTATCTTCTCCTTCGTGGTTTAAAAATTGTCGCAAATCTATCAAATCATATTATAAAATTACACATTATTTTAGCATATTAGAACAATTAAAAGGAAATTGATAATGAATTAATAGTTTTTGATGATAAATTGTACCAACTACTCAAGATGACATAAATAAAGTTTTCCATCTATGATATAAATGGGGTCCTTGATGGGTTAAACTAAGAATCCCTTTGAAATAGTACAAAATTATAAGATGGATAATGAAGATCTCATAGGAAAACAAGTTCTATCTACTTTATACATAATTAAAAGCAAGGTTGAGGTGATGTTGTAACTTTGTTGGTGCCAAGTGGTAATCCCTCTATGTTACCCATAGTTGTGACCCATTTAACAAAGCTTTTTGGGTCCTTTCAACATAGATAATAGAGAATTTTTCTTTATCAATATCTATGCCTTGCATGATGTGAGTGAAAAGACATTACTATGGCATTTGAATGTGAATGAACTACCATTGGCCTAATGGATCTTCAATGAGGAATTTAATATGGTTGAGGTGACATTCAATAAGCTAGGAAACTTAGCTATTTTATGGATAATTGGTAAAAATGAGGGATAGTTCTAGTGCACAATAGATTAGGCCTTATGGCTCCAATCATCACCACCAAAACACATTTTCCATGTGGTACACATGGTCAATCTTGCATAATAGTTTTGAAATAATAATTAAGTTGCTTGATCATTTTATGATATCATTGCAACCATAATTCTCTTTCACCAATTGTTACTTTTGGTGGAACACTTATCAAATTATGTTCTTTCTAATCAGTTGTCAATTTGGTCTAAGATTGAATGGTGATTTTAAATTTCAAAGGTTTAAAAGGCTCCATTATATTTAATACATCATTACTCCATTATAGGTCCATATTGGTCTATATCTGATATGTTTTGAACTTGGTGCCATGTTTGAAAGGTCATGTTAGGCTTATTTGATAAAAGTTTGATGTCATCACCCATACTACGCATTTATTAAAAATATTTGGCCACCAATTGGTAAGGATACACCACAAGTCCTATGTGCCCATGTCTTTGAACCTTAGTTGACTAGCCACTTAGCTCAAAGTGACATATTTTTGTAAACCCTTCCAAATTAAATTGAGTAAACAACATCACCTTGTGTACGTGGTCGATGCCTATGTTACTTGAGGAGATCAAATTAAAGATAAATTTTATTGGTTAACCATAAGTGATTGAGTTTTCATAGATTTTTTTGAGCTATGTGACTAAAAAAATAAGATCAAAGTTTAAGTCCATCAAAGAAGCCTATTGATGTCTCTCCATGCTTCCTAATGTCTTGCATGTATTTTCCAACATATACCAAATTCTTCCAAGCTCACACCTATTCAGTAGAAAGGAAAGTGATCCTTAGAATCTACCTAGATGTGTCCCCTTATCATCTTATCATAACCCAACTTGTAGCTTGTGACAAAATTCTATCCTAAGAGAAGCTCTACTCATCTATATTTGACATGGCTAATGTTAAAATACCTAGTTGCAATGATTTTTCCTACATATTTTATAAAATATTTTGGAATGATATTAACCATGATTTATATAAGGTCTATCTAGAAGATTTTTGTATTGGATTTTTAGCTCTTATTATTATAAAGGATATATCAAATTTATACCTAAAATCAGAGATCATGAGCTAATCTACAATCCAAGACCCATCATTTTGTTAAGTGTCTCCTATTAAATTATTGCCAAGGCTTCACCCATGTAAGCTAGAAATCTCCTCCTACTTGTGGTTCAACTTGAATAAATTGGGTTCATTCAAATAAAATATACTCGATAATATCATTTTAGTCTATGAAGGCATGCAATGAGCACATAAATTAAATTTATTAGAATATACAAAATAAAGACTGACTCACAACCAAGTGCAAGGACTAGATAGAGTAAATTTATTAATATATGATCATAAAAATAAAATAACATAACAAAGTTATCTTCCAAAATTAGGAGAGATACAAAAATTATAAATAAATAATATTTACAAAAAAGAAAAATAACATAAAAAATCTATCAATAGCATAAATCAATTAATAAGCTAGAGTAGTGGATACATATGTATAAAAGAGGGGAGGCAGTACTAACCAATGAGAAAAGAAACTCCAACTTCCATAAATAGGTGGGAGTTATACTCATGGAAGATGCTATCTACCCTTATAATGAACCTCCCATTACAACTAAGCAAGCTAAACTAAATGTGTAAGAAAGTACACACATCTAAGGAAGATAAAAAGGTTGACAAGATGGGTCCCAACAAATGAATCCCAATAACAATGGAGAAGCGTGGAGCGGTGAGCGGGAAGGGGAGCGGGGGAGATTTCAAACCTGGTGCATTAGAGGAGGATGAAGATTATGGAGATCTAGATGGGCTGGTGGTCTGTCTGCTTGAATTGTCCTTTCTTATGCCTTTTGCGTTGCATGGGAAGTGTTTTTCTGCTATTGTAACGCCTTGATTCAATGAGGCTTTTTTCCTCATTGACAAAAGGATGGGTTTTCTTGCAAGGGGTTTTGTTCTTTCATTGTTGGAGCCTTTGGCTCAATTCTTATGCTCAGTTCCCTTTCTTTTGTCTTCGACATATCTTTCCCTTTATTGTGTCTCTGCTTTTTGGGGGAAAGATCTTCTTGTTTATGGCTTTGTTGTGGGTCTTCATGGGTTGTTTGTCGCTTGCTCTCACTTGCTTGTTTTCTCTCAAAGTGACTTTGTGTTGCAGACCATTTGGATGCAGGTGATCTGGTTTCCTTTGATGTTATTTTGTTTTGGAAAAAAACTTTTCCTGCCTTGTAAAGGGAGCTATCTTCAATCTCATATGGAAGATTATGTTGTTGAAGGGGTTGGTCTCTAGTTTCATGGAGATCTCTTGGTGGTGCAGAGGATTGAAGATCTTGTTTATGCTAAAGATGCAGGTTAGGGTTGTTGTCCTCATGTTGACTGAGCTTATCCAAATGTTTTTCTAAAGGCTCAAGTTTGCCTATCTTTTTTGTTGATGGTTGGGGTGTTTTCTATATTTTTCTTCTTGTTCATGTTGCGCCTACAGTCAAAGGATGTTGGGTGTGTCTTATCTATTGGAGTTTCTTTCTTCTGGGTTTTATAATTGGTGTCTTCTTTTGAGGTGGAGGCTACTCCTATTGAGGTGGAGCCCTCTCCTATTGAGGTGGAGCTAGATGTTGTTGGATTGTTGGAAGAGTTCTTCATCTCTGCCTGTTAGGTATTGAGGTGGAGTTGGTGTGTGCTGGAGAGTATTGAATTTGGTATTTTGGGTTCTTTTCCCATCCTCTCTTATAAAGGGGAGCCCTCTCTTGTAGAGATGGAGTTTGGCTTAGTGATTTAGGAGGAATGGTGTTGCAAGATGGCTGATGGTCCCCAAGGGTCTTATGTGTTCTCTTATTCCCCTATGGAGATGGGGAGTTTGGATCGATTGGATCTTTTGAAAATCAAGGTTATGTTGGTGGTTTACACCATTATGTTGTTTATCTTCTTTGGCTCAACTCTAGTTGTTCTGAGTAGTTGTTAGTTGTGGCTTGTTTGACTCAGGCTATGTTTATAATTTATTAAGGGTTCTTGGTCCCTTTTAATTCTTGGTTATTTTTGGGTTTAGGGCCCTTGCAAATCTTGTTTTAGTTCAACATGTAATAATATTGTTATTTTATTGGTGGTTGTTGTTGTTTGGCTGTTGATGGTTTACAAATTATTTCTTTTGCAACTTGCCTTCTTATGATAGGGTTCCAGGTCCCTTAACAATCGATTTGTAATGGGTTTTGGGTTCCATCAAAACTTGCCTTTCCCCATAATTAAAAACAAATGAATCCTAATGAAGTATCCACATACATATATATTCTCCAAGAGAATAATCCACCCCCCAAAATAAGAGATATGGAAGCTGTCCAAATAGAGAGAAGTAATTGCATACCAAATTAGAGAGATAAAGGAAGAACTAAGTGGTCCCATGAAGAATTAGCCTTCCTCACCTTGAATAAAATTGATAAATGAAAAAATTGCTTTTTGTAAAGGGTTAGGCAATGATGTTATCATTATGCTCAAAAGTTAAGGAGTATGAAAGATTAAAGACCTATTCATGTAGAAAGCTCTTAGATATAGTGCATGCGAACCTCTATATGCTTGGTCTACTAATGGTAAACTAGGTTTTTTAAAATTTATATAGACTTTGATTATCATAAACTATGAAATATGGTTGTTTGAATTGGATACCAAACTTGATGAGATTGTGCTAAATGCAAGTGGCCTCAATGGTGGTATTATTAGCCTTCAATGCTTGACCTCAGTGAAAGATAGAGCAATAACACATTGCTTGTTGCTCAATCAACATGCATAGAAGATAGAGCAATATCATATTGCTTGTTGCTCAACCAACATTTGTAGAAGATAGAGTAATAGCATATTACTTGCTTCTCAACCAACATATAGGACCTAAATCGAGTGAAAAGTTGTAACCTAAAGTGGGCTTGTGAGCTTAATGACAATTACTTATCTAATCTAAAATTGTATACCCACCAAGTCAATATCAATACTTCCTACATAAATGAATCTTATAATGGATAATTTTCTTGGCTACCTTCTAATGTAGCTCATATGGCTCCTGCATAAATCAAGAGATCATATCCACACAATACAAAATATTGGGCCTCATTCGAATTAGATAAGAGGCTCCTAACAAGTTGTTATTGAAAAGTATAATCAACCAAATGTGGAGAGAATTGAGCCTCAAGTTTGACTCCATAAAGAAAGGGAGTTATAGTAGGCCCATATAGTCAACCATGTAAAATTGCAAGTGAAAATTAAGAGTATACTTATAGTTGTATTGCACAGTGATGATCATGTTAGTAGATTGAGATATCTCAATCTTGAGAAAATAATATAGCAAGCCAAAGTTGGTCATAAAAATGCTATATACCTTGGGATATGATATTATAATGTATTTAGATAGATAGAGATGCTGACATGTGACACACATCCCTCAAGCTAGTTATATTGGACCATGGATTTTATACTAGGTAATTAGGAGACTTACATGGTTTCAGTGGCAAAAAATATTTAAAAGACATGATAAACTATTAAGCCTTGGTTGTTATGGAGTGGTGATGCCTTTCACAATAGATGATCTAATTTTATATAGTGCTCTCCCATCATCTTTTTTTGAGATAACCCATTGACAACTACTCCCTTGATGCACTCCCTTAAGTTCTTAAGAAGAGGAATTAGGCACCTAGAAGATCTTTACTTTAAGTCTAATTGCACTTGTCTCTTTTTGGCTTAGGCCAAAGTAGAGTTTAATTAATGCCATGCTAATTGAGAAACCTTCAAAATGATAATTGAGACCATGCCTTCTCAACATATACATAGAATATCTACATACTTGCCTTGGCGAAAGGACTAGAAATGGTATGCTGATATTGATTTTTATAATTACACTCCTAAGAAAGGATATAGACAATTTTTGCATTGTCTACCCACAGTTCAAAAGTTGAATTCTAGGTGGTCTCTTTAGTATCTAATTTTATCTATGCTAAATGTTTTCAAACCATGTGGAAAGTAGTTGTGGAGCACAAAATTTCTCATTTTACATGATGTTTGGTTTTATTAGGGCCTTCCTATTGGCACCCATTTGATACATCTAGACTTATCTAATCTAAGATGTCTATTTTGTGGGTAACCAAAAACCCTCTTACATCTTTTTTATTTTTGCATTCATTTACAAAATGCCTAGTCATGGATCTATGGATTTTTTGGTCTTTAATACCTAAACCCTTTACTCGGTACAATGTCTTTCTTTGTGATGGGGCCAAATTAATATTTGAAATTATTTTTTGTATTTAAAAATATTTAGATCATGATATTCTTACTCACTTTGTTGTGGATACTAACTTTGTTATTCACTCTAAATCAATGGCTATTTCGTTCATATGTTTATGTAGATTCAAGTCCAAGCTAGTAAAGTGACAATGAAGGTCCAACATCTCCAAATCTTGCTTAATCATTTGAGAAATACCCCTTGAGCTATGGCTATGGTCCTACCTTCTCCATTGTCTTGTCCCAAATCCCATTGCTATGACATGTTGGTAGAGTGACTCCATGTCATCTCAGTGCTACCCTCATATACTTCAGTAAGCTTCCACTCCTTCACTATCACCACCAAGTAACATTCTAATTGGACCCTTTCACCACCTTTGTTATTTGATCACCAGGTTGGCTTGTCTCTACCTATGTATCACTCTCTTGTGTCCTCTCAATGGTGTGGGTGGGGCATCCTTTGAATTATGATAAATTTTCCCATTTTTTCTCTCATCACATCTTTGTTGAGGACTATAGAGAACCAACTCCAGGTTGATTTCAAGGATGGAGAAAATGTTGTTCATACTAGTTGAGAACTTATGGATGATGGTAGGGATCTACCAACATAGGTTGGGATAAACATGATGGGAAAGACCTCTCTACTCACTCTTTCTCACTTCTTTACCCCAACATTAGAGTGACCCTTGTATAATTGTAATGATTTCTTTTATTTTTGTTAAATTAATGACTTCACATCTATTTTCTTGATGGAATTCTTTACTCGTCATTTTTTCTTTTTAAAATCATATATTTAATATAACTTAAAATATATTTTTCACACTATCTATACTTAAAAAAAATATAATTATATATTGCAACTAATAATTTTAATATATTCTTTTCAATAAAAAAATTAATAATAATAAAAATATTTATGTGAAACCTCAACGATTATCTTAAGTACTATATTCATTTAACTATAGTCTATACCTATTTGATTTATTTGTATACTACGTTATTTAAAGGCATTTCTTTAATGACGTGACTTTCAAACCGCAGCAAAAAATCTCGATAACAGGCGGTAAATGGCAGGCTTTGTTGGATTTGGATATCGTATTCCAACCACATGTTCGATTCTGGCAACCCTTATTCTCGTCTTCTTCTTAATTGCCCGAACAAGAAAATGTGGCTACTTTTTCCCTGCTCCAGGACTATCTCAGATACCTACCAATGCTGCACAAACTTAGAACAATTCCTCTTATTACTGTAAATAACAGGGAAGCTGTGTGTAGATATAAATATTAGACTTTTTATACATGTTCAGAGGTCAGTGTGGACTGTTCGTTGTTGTTTTGAGTTGGGTGTGGACTATTCATGCTTGATTTGAGGTGGGTATGAATTGTTTATAATGATTCCAATAGCAAAAGATCATGGGTGTCTTGTGCAGCTGTGGGGAGGGTTCACTCCTAGATGTCATTATAAGGAACAGGGGATAGGCCTCTTGCCCCTGGGGGGAAGCCATCACTTGCACAATTACCAGACTTCATTGTTTCTCCAAGCTACCAAAACAGTCGTTGCAAAGGCAGTAAACCAGGCTCATTCTCCACTGGACTCTTCTTTATCTCTGCCTTTGCATATCCAACCAATTCCGCAGCTGGTTCTCTCTTCACCCATTTGCTCTGGATGGAACAATGCTTACAACACCGCTGGAGGTAAAAATCTCTCTCAATCTCAGTTTCAAGTATTACAAAAATGTTTTGCTCTCAATGAGAAGAACCCCTTAAATGCCAACAATACAAGAGTTGAAAACAGCTCCATTGCTGTCGAAGAACCAAACTCTGAAGAAAGAGGGAGGATAGAGAAGTTGGACGGTGAAGCAGAGCAGGCTTTCCATGACAGGAGATTTATAGACATGTATGAAGAGCTGAATGATTTTCAAATTTTTCAAGGCATGGACATGTCCTTAGTAGCATACAGAAAATGCTTGAAATACGCATCAGAAGCAAACAGTGGAAATGTAACAGGTGTGATAAATATTCTTACCAAGGTAGGTTTGAGCAAGCCTGACATTGGGTTGATTTTAAAAAAAATTCCCTCTATAGTGAAAATTAAACCCATTCAGCTTTCTAAGATGTTTGATGTGCTATTACAACTAGGCTATCCAGAGAAATCACTTCCTGGTATTTGCATCCAGTTTCCAGGATTACTTGAATATGATGCTGATGAAATCAACAAGGTTTTTGAGTTCTTGCAATCTGTTGGGATGACAAAGAAGGAACTTGTGAGTGTTTTGCACAAGAAGCCACAGGTATTTAGATACCCAGTGGAAAAGATTAGATTCAGTGTCAATTGCTTGCTTCAGGTTGGTGTCCCAAAGGAACATCTTTGTAAGATTCTATTGTCAGTGAGTAGGCTGTTCTGCCCTGTGATACAACATAATCTTCAGGCCCGTTTGGAATTTCTAGTGAAAAAAATTGGCATACATCCCGACGTCCTTGGAAAAGCCGTTCAAAGGCGGCCCAATATTCTGGGTATCAACGCGGATGTCAGTAGCAGTTCTTACAATTACTTACGTCAATTTCTGAGAGATAGTGAAATTGTAAAAATAGTATCCCGGTATCCTGATGCGCTGCTTTTACATCCAATGAGAATGGGACAAATATTTGGATATCTTTTGAAACGTGGTGTGAAGCCAAGGGACTTAGGAAAGGTCATATCAAGGGGACCTTGCGTGTTGGCACACACAATAGCAACAATGGAGTCAAATGTTGACTACCTAAGGAGTTTAGGAGCAAAAGACGAAACTATTAGCAGAGCAATCACACGGGGTCCTCAGGTGATGCTCTTTTCAAACAAAAAATTCAGTTTACGTTCATATTTGTTTGATGCTTGGATACTTGAATCTAATACATTGTCCACACTGTTTGAGTATGTTTGTTAGCTAAACTAATGATTGTCGGTTAAGCTTCTAAATGTTATTATTTCTAAAGCCGTTCTGATGAGATGAATTTGAGAAAACTATGATATATTTGAAGGCAACAAAATGATGTGTGTTTTGCTGGAGGTAATTAACTTGTTTTTGAACTCATATTTCTACATAGGGAGGAATTTTCACTTTATTATTCCAAAGTTTGCCTTGGTTTCTATCTGTTTTTAGGACTTTGAGTAAAATTAGAGCTATACAGGATAGCATATTGTTAGAACATAATGTTATTAGGGGTCATACCCTTATAACATTAGTATATATCTCTAATATAAGTTTATAAAATTATATGCTAATTATATGCTTTATAAAACATATACCATTTAAATAATCAATAATCTAGGTGTGACTAATATCCCTCACATATTTTGTCACCTCTTCTCCTATATTTAAGGATCTTCCCTCTCATTTAGAGTTAATGGAATTTGGAGATTTATTCTATCACTATGCACATAAGGTATTATTGGCCATGTGAAAATGAAGAGATATTTCCAGTTTTTTTTATAATTTTGTAGACAATTTTGTAAGTGTTTAATGATAGAATGGTGTTTTATGGGGTTTTTTATCTGAAAGGGTTTTCCCATGTATATATTGTATAATGTGTTGAATCTGTGTTTCTTGTACTTCTCATTTCATTTATCATATATTTTATTTGTGATGATTAGTAACCTATGATCCTAATTTCTAACACATATGTATAGCATGCCACTTCATTTTCAGGTGAAAAATGGAGCTTAGGCATCACAAATTAAAGCCTCTGAAATACCCTCATATACAATCCTATAAGCTGTTGAACCAAATACTTTCTGCCTGGGATCTCCTGATCCATTTAAATGGTCACATGTGATTAACATCAAATACCATCAGATAGTATGGACTCTTCAATTTTTGTCAAAATTTCCTTATTAGAACAAATTTTGGTTTTGGGTTTTTGAAAATTCATTAGGGGCAGCCTGTTTAAGAAGGTTTTCGGGGAAAAAGAAAAAGTGAGTTGAAAAATTCAGTTTTTTTGCCAGTTTTGAGTATAAGAGGGCAAAGTTTCAGCTTTAGTGTTTTTTAAGCTCTCTTATATCCATTTATAGTAATTTTTTTTGGCAATTAGCCCCCTTTTTGAAAAAATGCCTTTACATCTCTGGCTGACCTAATCGTGCTTAGGGCTTAGGCCTAAAACTGTGGCCAACATTGACTGATCTCTTTAGTTTGTGGTGACTACTGACCGGACCGTGACCAGCAATTTTAGGGTCGGGAATGGTCAACCAACCATTTTTAGATCACTGATCTGCTTTGTTTGACCAAAATGTCCTTTTTAGGCCACTGTCCTAGAAGATAAGTTAAGCAAAATGGATATAAATTGTTAATAGAGATTTAAAAAAAATATTAAACAATAGATTATTGAAATCTTGTGTGTTTGCTGGAGCCTAACTTGAAGAATGTATTATGATGTTAATTGAACTGTAACTTTAATATAAGTATTTTCTAGCGACAACATTTCAATACACTATTTTGTGTCTGTTTCTGAAAACCTTATTGCTATTGCCAATTCTGAAGTTTCCATTTATGCATTTCCTCAATTTTGTGGCAGATTGTTCTTTGCTGTAACTATGAAAACAATCTACATCCTAAATTTCAGTTCTTCTACAAAAAAGGATTCTCGAAAGAACAAGTGGCAAACATGTTTCTAGGTTTCCCCTCTATGTTTGGTCAGAACATTGAAAAATCCTTGAAGCCAAAGTTGGATTTTCTTGCTAATGAAATGGTATCCGTATATTCTATTGATGAAGTTGCTGGATTCCCTCAGGTATGTGACACGTGTTTTTCTTTTCCAATTCTAGTTCATGAGTGCAGCTTTAGGTATTTTTAAGTGTCATGTTCATTCATGAAGTGCTATTTCTTTTTATGACCAAAAATCATTTTTGAAGATTGCAGTAGTTGACTACTTGAAACAAGTCAATCTTTGTTTAGGTGATTTTAGGGAATTAGCTAAGAGTTTAGTAATTAGTATTGACCAAGGGGTTCTACAATATTTACTTAATGGAAATAATCTTTTATACTGTGTACAAAGACTTTCTGTGCTTTGCATATAACCACAGATATGGATAATATCTACCATTATATATTTGTGAACTGTGCTATGCTATGCTCTGTCTTCCTATTTAATGGATGAATTGTAGTTACTAGAAATGAGAAACAGAAACCAAAACAGTTATGTGACAAGAAATGGTGTCCTGGAGGGTTACGGATAAGAAACAGATTTTTTGTACACACACACACACACATCTATATTGAAATTGGCCAAGTTTTTGCCATGCAAGCATAATGAAATATGTTGAATAAACATAAAACAATGAAAGGACATACAGGAAACTGAATTTTATGAACATAACTAATTTTAACAACCCAAATTCAAATTGACAAATTCCTTCACTTCAATAGGATGTCCTGTAAGTCTGGATCCATGACGAGATTGCGTCGTAACATTTAGGTCTGACACATGTGGGAAAGATGATGCATAATCTCCCCCAATTTTACTTGACTTTTAATATCACTTGCAAAATCACTACCTGACTTAAAAGTTTTTAGTTTTTTAATGTCAACGGAAAACATCATAATCTCCGCCAAGATTTGTTTTTTCCTTAAATAGCAGTGAAAAAATCATAACTCCATCCAAGATTATTTTCTTATAAAAGTGGAAATTTTCTCAAATTGCAAAATCTTTGAGCAATAATTTACATGCTTACTTTAACTAACAGATAAATAGGCTGACACTAATTCTCTTTATATGTATTTGAAGTATCTAAATTATTCAATAAAACATAGATCATTTAAATATTGTGGATTTTAGCCGGCAAGGAACCTCACAGTTTATAATTATGATGGCATGGCTGGTAACCTTGATATCTTTGTTATTGTTTGACTGCTGAGTGTGGTTTACAGGACAATAGAGATTGACAGCTTTTATATAAAAATGACCACTATACCCAACAGCCCTGCACTGTGTCTGTTGCAGGGGCTGCTGCACCCAAATGCAGCACAAAGAAATAATGGATCTCACCTGGCATACATTAGTCATTGGCATTGCATACGGATTTTGATCTTTTCTATCATGAAATGGCCTGTTGTGGTCCTGTTTCCTGTAACTATGGGATGAATAACAATGAGGTTATTGGCTGTCTTCATGAGTTCATCCTAGGTTGATTATGCAAACATCTAGCATCAGAGGCACTTGGTTAGGCAGTAATGGTGAATTTTTCATGCAGAAAAGAATCCAAACAGGAGAAATCCATGAACAGGGAACAGTGTAGGCAGCAGGAAGCATAGGGGCAGTAAACCAAAATTAGATAACTTATGAAGGTAATATAGATTAAATTGGAAAAATCATGAAAGACTAATAGAGGATTTGATGGAAGGTTGACCAATGGAAGAAATTCAACAAGGAATTGAAAATTGATATATTTCTAAGGAAAATTGTAGTTTGACGAGTAGCTTGAGTTGGGTACTGGGTGAGAAGAGTGTAGATGCTTAGGTTGAGGAAGAAGCAAAATCCCTCTCAACAAAAAAGTGCCAAAACCTGATGGAATTGCGAAACAATGACTTGCTTAAAATCTACTAAAATTCATGTCCCTTGAAGATCATCTTGGATGGCACACTAGACAAAATTGTTACACAGCTTTCTTCAAAAAGATCTACAAACTCACTAATATGGACTGTGAAAATCAATTTCTCTTAATCAATTGTAACTTACCCAGAAAAAAGACTATTGCTATGCTTTACCACCCTGAAAGAAATTTCTTGAAATTGTCATCTAGTCTGACTGAACGGAAGAAGTCTTGCAAGAACATATTTCCACGAAGAATTTGAGATTAAAGGTAGTGATCAAGAGATTTATGCTGAACTGTACGCAATAAGGCAAAAGAAAAATTAACTAAATAGAGACTTTTCAATCTGATTGTTCAATTTAACCAGAATTTCAAAAAATTATTTGCTAAATGACAAAATAGGTCAATGGAACTTGGAGATACAACTGGAGATAATAACAAGTGGGAGCCAAACAAAGGCTCCAAAAAAAGCTACACACTAAAAGATAACTAAAAGTATAGCAAATACAGAAAGACATCCTAATAAACAAAAAATAGGGGTTAACTCAAAGCGAGGAAGACTTAGTAGAAGGGGAATCTTGTGAGACTACGAAGATGATAATATATAGTTTATAAGAAGTCCAAATAACTAATAGAGAGAACTCATGGCCAAAGAAGATAGAGTTGAGAATGGTGGAAATCTGGAATGGGTGAATTGGGTCTAATTTGTAGCATTAGAAGAGGAGCTAACACCCTTGTGAGTAATTATGAATGTGTGAACATAAGATCCAATGATGTTCCCATAGATTTCTTTGTGCTAAGAGGCTCTAGTTGGATGACCTAGCGTGACATGAAGAGAGTTTCCAATGGAGCTTTCCAAATATCCAATGCCAAAGAACCCCCACTATTTAAAGATGTTATTGGAGGTGGGAAAGAAATTGGTGATGCACACCTGAATATGAATATGAGATCCCAATAGGGTTTGAGACATATGATATAGCAGCTTCGGTAGCTCCTTCCAGCTCAGCTCCTTCGTGGAAATATAATTGAATGATAGCCGTTGGCTATTCAAGTTATATTTATTATTATTGTTATTGTTTATCTTCACATTAGCTGACATGAGAAGATACGAATTCATCTTGATCTGTTATCAAGAAGACATTTAATGCGTGTTTTTTATTTGAGGCCGACCTCTTGTGAAGAGGCGTGCATGTTCATTTAGGCCGACTTCATTCAACAAGATATGCAATCTCTTATAAGGCCGACATGAAAGATTAGTCTCAATCCACTCACTTGTATATATATACAGCTTGTTCGTCCATTGCATTGATCATCTAAGAACAAGATCAGTTCAATCATTTACTCAAGTGCGAGCTTAGCTATTATTCCAGTGCGAACACAACTGAAGATAAAGTGTGAACTTAGCTGATATTAAGGAGCGAATATATCAGTTCAGTGATATAAATCAAGTGCGAACTTGTCTGAGATTTAAGAGCGAATTTACTAGATCGGTGATATAAATCAAGTGCGAACTTGTCTGAGATTTAAGAGTGAATTTACCAGATTGGTGATATCAATCAAGTGCGAACTTGTCAGAGATTTAAGAGCGAATATACCAGTTCAGTGATATAAATCAAGTGCGAATACAAGGTACAGATTGACGTTATTCTCATCAGTTTGCAATATACGCAAGTGCGAATATAACAAGCAAGTGCGAATTCAGAATACAAGGGCAAACATTGCACAGTGTTGAGCTAACACAGATTGAAGACAATCCAGTGCATAGATTGAAGACCTTCGAGTGCAAAGTGAACATTGCCAGATCTGTATTCTGTCATTGCCAGGTGTGATTTAGAGGTTGTTAACTGTCCTTCAATATTGCCAGGTGCTGTATATCGGTCTTGTGTTAGACCTCATTGTAATTTGTAAAAATTGCCACTGTTACATCAAATATAAGAGAGATCTTTGTTGCTGGGTTTTTCTCCCTCAAGAGGAGGGTTTTCCTAGGGTACATGCTGTGTTATTTTGTCTGATTTTGAATTATTTTTCTGTGCATTTAATCTATTCACCTAAATTTAACATGGTATCAGAGCGGGTTTGAGGATCGTGATCAGATTATTGCCAAACAGCATACCTTCTGTTACTCACTCATCCTACTCAGCCAAGATGGTGAATGGTTTGAAGGTTGAAGACAAACTCGAAGGTGCAACTAATTTCACTTCATGGAGATTTAGGATCATGCTCACCTTGCTTGAAAATGATTTGGGTGACTTCTTGGAGCCTAGCATTTCTGAACCTGAGGAGGCAGAAGAAAAGGAGTGGCTGAAGAAAGACATCAAAGCAATGAAGATTCTGGTTGACTCAGTCAAGGATCATATTGTTCCTATCATTTCTAAGTTGAAGACAGCAAGAGATATGCTCAAGACCTTGGAAGAGATGTACGAAGTCAACAATACCAGCCGAGCCCTTGCACTAAAGCATCAATTGCATCATGTGAAGATGTCAAAGGGAGAGTCTGTTACTGCATACTTCATGAGGATTTCAAATTTGAGAGACCAGCTCTCTACAATTGGGAATATAGTTGATGATAAGGATTTAACCATGCTCGCCCTCAATGGGCTGCCTTTGTCTTGGGAATCCTTCATTCAAGGAATCAGTGCCAGATTGAAACTGCCTAAGTTTGATCGCCTAAGATCTGATTGCATTCAAGAAGAATCAAGGTTAGTGGCAAGAGGCGTTGGTCAAAGTTCAAAGAATGAAGACATTCATGTTCTCGCCTCTCATGTCTCAAAGAAGAAAGGAAAAGATGGAAAGAAAGGTTTCTTCAAAAGGAATCGGGACAAAGGAAATAATGATGCACCTCCATCCAAGAAGAAGAGGGATATGTCCAAGATACAATGCTTTAGATGTGATGAGTTTGTGCACTTCGCCAAGGATTGCCCAACTAGGCCTAATCAGCATGCTTCATTTGCGGATACGAATAAGTCCTTTCCTCAGAAGGACTCTAGAGAATTTCTATTTTGAAGCATGGGCCTGTGTTCAAGCCGTAAAAGTTGTGTTGATCTGAGCCTAAAATCAGCATATCTTGCAGAATAGATAAGTATTCTTTGTTTGTTAAGTTGTATCTTTTATCTTGGATCTTGTGTGATTAGTATAAGGAGATTGTTATTTCTCTTGAATTGTGATTTCTAGGATTATCCATTGTGAGTTGATTCATACTAATCATGTAGATCCTTGAAGTATGACTTTGAGATGAAATAAAGAAAAGAGAAGAGAGTTGCATTTTCGTTGTGATAGGTTGATCACATCGATATCTTTCTCCATTGCATGCTTTGTGGTAGAATCTTGAACTCTTGAGAGAGTTGGTTCTACATGCTAACCGCTTAATGCATTCAAGAAATCTGTAGTTGTGCAGATCATTCTTTTGTTGTGCAGAGTTTGGCACTCTCGAGAGGAGTAAAAGATGAACGAAAGAGTTATATCAAAATTATATAGAGATAAGTTCTTTATCCCTTTAGTTTAATCTTTTGATATATTTCTCTTTCAGAATGATTTACTTATTCATGTTCTAACATTATGCATAAATTCCTATGTGTTCTTACTATAACCTGAGATAGTAAAACTTGTATGATTCCAATCTTGATATTTCCTTGGATAATCATAAACTGTTAGTAATCTCTCCCTAAATGCCTTGTGAACAGCTAGAAGCTGGAAAGTGATGAGAGATTGCTTAAGCGATGAAAAGATTGAGGCATCTTATGAAGAAGTCATGCCAACCAAAGGAATGATCAAGCATGAAGTCACAATTTGCAGCCATGAGACTGAGTTGGTGGCTAGAGGGAGTTCACTTCCAGAAGACTTCTTTGCGAGTTCTAAAGCAGGGATCAAGAGGTAGTCCTGTAACTTACCGAGAAGAAGTGAAGGTTGCAGCATTACAAGGCCAAGAATATAAAGATTCAGAGGGAGCCTACTGAACCTATAGAAGATGATTGTGCTGCAGATCAGAAGGGAACCTTTAGCTATTGCTTCAGTTTGAGTTCCGCTATGATTTCCTGGTACAGCAGGAAGCAGTCTTCTGTGGCACTGAGTACAGTAGAGGCCGAGTACATTACAGCTTGTGTGGTAGCTCGAGAAGCAGTGTGGCTTTGTAAGCTCCTGGCAGGATTGTTTGGACAATCAATGGAGTCTACTATTATTCATTACGAGTTGTGTGAAGCCTTCTGTCAATCCTGTGTTTCATGACAACTCCAAGCATGTTGAGATCAAGTACCACTATATCAGAGATATGATACAGTTGAAGTACATCAACACTGATGAGCAAATGGCAGATATTCTCACCAAGCCTCTCGCCAGGATAAAACTGTGTACTTTCGAGATAAGCTTGGTATGATGGAGAATCCAGCCTTAACTGAGGAAGAGTCTCAGCATCAGTGACCTTGGTTAATGAGTTCTTCTCTGTGAGAGAAGTTCGAGGTGAAATTCCTTGTAAATGCATCTTCTTCTGAGACGGAAGAAGTTGAGGTGTAAGCCCTTGTTTCCACCCTCTGAGAGAGTCATGGTGGATGTCATGTGTGTGACTCCATGACAGCATCACGTGAGAGAATCCGTGATGATTTCTTGTGTACTTGTGTTTCACCCTCTGGGAGAGCCATGGTGAAAGTCACGTTGAGGTGACAACATCACGCAAGTGATGAACACTTGTACATACCATACATGGGTGTAGCCATGATGGTTGATATCACATTGAGGTGATATGCTTTCACGATGAGGTGATAAGCTCCTTTCTATACGTGGGTATAGCCATGGTGGTCAATACCACAATGAGGTGATATACCATTTCACACATGGATGTAGCCATGATGTTCGTCATCACATTAAGGTGATATTCTTCTCTTTATATCTGATTGTAGGCAATGATGAGATGACTTATATTGTGCAGCTGGAAGTTCTCTCCCTAGCTGAGAGGGAGTGTTAATGATATAGCAGCTTCGGTAGTGTTGATGCGGTTTTTGTGACCATACCAAACAGTAGAAGAACAAAATAGTTTGGGGCTACTCCGTTCTCTCTTGATCAAAGTATTCCCATGCGCTAAGATTGCGAGAAAGTTCATGTTCAACTCCAAGGTTCCTTAAGTGCGAATAGACCCAGATTGGTTGATGTGTTTGCTGTGTTCTTACGAGGGGACTTACACAATTGTTCAGATTTCTTGCAGTTAGCAGCTAATGTACGATTTTGAAGGGGATTCTTACGTGTATGATTTGGGCAATGTGGTTCTTTCCTAAAACTAATCAGAAAGTGCGGAAAGTAAAAGGGGAAAGGGCCTAAGAAACTTATATTCTATTCTAAATGCAAGATATGTGGGGGTTCATTTCAATAGACTTCAACCGGATTTCACCTAGCCTCCGTCGGACAGCCTCAGTAAAATCGGTGCAATCTTCAAGGGAAATAGCGAAAGATGTTCAAGTTATGACTTAACATGCATACACCATCACAACGACGCATATAAGCATATAAATCACAACCGAAGTTAAACTCAATGTAATGTCCAGTTGACCACACAAGGCGGACTTATCATCAACAAGCCGCTAGTGGTATGGAATAAAGCGAAGCTATCTCAATAAAACACCACACACCAAAGTAAGCTACTTGCATGAATTTAATCTACTTGGATACGAAAGGAAGAAGAAACCTTGCTAGCATTTCATGACAAGACAAATTCCATCATCAATGAAAAGATCTATTATCATAAAATGTGTTACACAACAATCTCCTCAAAAGTTTTCAAAGGGAAAACTTTCTTCTTCTCCAAATGATGCAAAAATGCTCTACAATGCTACACTATCTAGCTCTAATGCTCTACTACTCCAATGTCTAATCTAATTCTAATTTTCTAATGCCTTACAAATGAGGGGGACTCCCCCTTTTATAGCTAGCCAAGTCCCAAAAGACGGCTAGGGTTACAATCAATAGAGTGGCCAGAATCGTGCCACCTCAGCCCTAACCCTAAAAACTGCCAGAATAGGGAGTGGTACATTAAATGAATCAAAGATTCCCACTCACTCCCAAAAATAGAAAAAGGTAATAAATGCTCCATATTCAGTCTTCTAGAAGATCCTTGTCCAGTAGTGTGTTCCCATTTGCCTTCTCCCTGACTGCCAACTCAACAAATCTGCTAAGGCACGGCCTCAACCTCATGAACTGAAATAGGCGGAACACAATCCAACTGAAATTCTAACACCGTGACTGAATGCTCGTGCCTCGTACAAGATTTCTCCAAGCAGCGAGGAGTCCTGCGTGTTCTGGATCAAAGTGGAGAATGTAGCAGTATTCTCAAAGTCATCCTGTACAAAGGTCTTAACATCTGCGAAGAAGGGAACCAGCAAACCCCTCAAATTATCAAAAATTATCTCATCTGGACTCAGCCGCCTAGCAAATATGGCCTCGAAAGTGTTCTGAACTCCATCTATGATGTTGGCCATAGCCCTGTGCACCCTGGCTGAATCCGCCTGTGCCGCATCGAAGAAGCCACGCCCTGTAATAGCCGAAGAATACCACCGAGAGAAATCATATCGGTCATTCGCCTGAATGACACCTCCATCAATCAACAACTGCAATGGCACATGCCTTAACACCTCAAGACGCTGGATCACCTTACTCTGATAGATAGAGGCAACGCCCCAAGCATGATCCACCGCATCCATCCGTGCCAAAATAGTAGAGGCCTGTTGAAAGGCAAAGGCAAGGTCCTCCATAAATTTCTCTGTCTCAGTACGAACTCCTGTGACCCATTTGTCTGCATCCTGTGCCATCCTCCCCAACTCTACTAAGCCGCTGATTGACTCTCTAGGAATATCTGTTGGAGGCTCTATCACTGGTACATCCTGCCCTCGAGAACGAGACAACTGCTGAACATATCCAATTAAGGCCTTGTGTTCTCGTTTCAACTTCTTGTATTTTCCTTCTTTCTTGAACAACCTATCCTTGAGGGTGAGGAAGGAGTTATCACACTCCTCAACAATCTGAGCACCAGTAGGGCGTCCCAAGTCCAGAGTGGTGACCACATAGTTTTCAGGAACTGCTTCATTCCGGTCACACTCGACTCGTGGGACAGCAACGTGAAGAGTACGAGAGCCATCCTCATCAGTGGAGATCTTCGAAAACTTTCTTGCCTTCTTCTTTGGTGGAGGAGCACTGATCCGGTTCAAAAATTCTTCCATCTCAACTGCTGGATCAATCTCCTCACTCGGGCTTCTTCTCATTCTATCTTTAAGCCAATCGGGCACCTCATACAGTATATCGAAGGGCTGCTGCTCCTGTGCCTCGACTTCTCTAACTTGTTCAACTTCTTCCTCATTCTGGCGAGGCTCATTGTCCTCAAGTGGCTGAGTATCACCTGACACTATATCATCATCGCCATCGTTCATGGCCTCCTCTAATTCCTGCTGAAACTAAGGGTCAGTAATAGTCCCCTCATCATCATGCTAATCGATCCTAACAGGTACATTGGCACTCTGGCCAAT